>SSNS01000101.1:583070-716632 GCA_006937985.1 Aphyosemion australe | reverse complement strand
GCTACTGGAAATGCTAATAACATTTAATTTCTACTGGTAACAATGTAATGGTGGCATGTCTATTATGTATGGGTTGGCAATAATCCAGTTTAAATTATGTTCACAGACAGAAGCGTTTGTGAATTACATATTACATTGGCTTGCCATAGCCCTGGAGCGGTGCTGAGCAGACTCGCAGCAACAACAACGTTACTCCGGTAGCTGCTGTGGCTGAAGCCTGCTTTAGAAGCCTGGAGGCTCTGCTCCATAGCGCTGTAGACAGCTAATAAACAGGATGGTTTGGACTTTTCTTCCGCTTGTAGAGTTTAGTCATTAGTTTTACGATCCTCGTGTTTTTTCGGAAACCCACTAGGTCGTGAGTGTGCTAGCATTAGCATTAGCCAATCTGCCCGTAGCTGCGCGTTTGATCCCAAACTTTGGACCATTTCTGCCTTTGTGTCTTTGCTGGTTTCTCTAAATTAATCACATTGTGCGCCAGCATAAGCATCTTCCTTACACAAAAACAAATACATTTGCTCAATAAAGTTTTGGGGGAAGTTGAAAAGACGTCGCACTGGTGCTGCGTCTAAAAATTAAGAGTTTTTTTTTTTCATCGCACCTGTCCCTTCTATGATGTTATTTGCTACTAACGGTCAGGGAACACGCAGGCAATCTTGTTTTGAATCGATTGTGGGTGAAAATAAATTGTGACATTCGAGCCTCGGACAAAGCCACCCCCCATATATATATATGAAAACATTTCTCATCGAATTTGCATCAATCTCAGGGGTGCCCCAAACCGCTTGAAATTTCCGGAAATCCGGGAAAAACCGGAAGAATCACATGCCTGTTTTAAAAGGAAAGAAAATGTTTTTCTGGTGGGTTAAACCCCCAAAGTAAAAACATTTCTCATCTCAGATCACAGACAAGGTTTCTCAAACATTTAATAATCCTAAAGATGAAATATGCAGACAACAACCAGAGTGGATGTGGGGAGAAAGAAGACAGAAGTAAATGCTCTCTGAGTGTTAGATCACAGTTTCTATGGTCTGATAAATTTTACCTCGTTGGCCCCCTCACAGTTAGCTTTCCTCTTCCTCCCAGGCTGGGGGGGGATGAGGCGCCGGGCAGTGCCGTTCTGCTGCTAGGGAGAAACGAGACGCCGTTCATGAACAAACCACTACAACTAAACATGTAAAAGAGCTTCAGAGTGTTTTTAGTCACCGTGGTGAGAGAGGACAGCTGCTCATGCTCTTCTCTGGCCTTAAAGGTGTTTAAGGTGGGAGTGGTGGTCTCTCGCACTGCAGGAAATACCGCTGCCTGAGACACTTCAGCCGAACTCGGTAGAGAGGGAACGGGAGGGGCCGGGGGCACCTGAGTCGCCACGGGAACCGTCTCCACCTTCCTCTTCTACAACAAACAGAAGAGGTTAGAGCTGCAGCTCACTTGGCCTGAGCAGAGGCACAAACAGAGCTAGAGCTGGGTTTGGAGAATCTCATTAACACAGACTGATGTTTGACCTGCGGTTTGTGCACTAAGAGCTGAGAATGAATCTGATTAAAGCCACAGCAAATCACAGATTGTTGTCTAAATTATGGTCATTTCTAGCATAATGTTGTTAATTAAACCTTATTTAAACCCGGTATTAAGATGTAGTTGCTGCATGTTGGTAAAAACTCACAAAACAGTTATTTAAAGGTGTGGATCACTCGTTTAAAGGAGTTATCACCTATAATACCGTGGATATCTACGTCCTATTATAGTCTTTTAGACCATTATAATAAATTGTATTGGAAAAATAAATTAAAAATGTGCTTTTTTGATACTTTTCTGTAAAGGGCATATTTACTCGCGAGATCACACGCGATATTTCGGCTGTCTCAGACATGCGCAGGAATGAGGAGCGCGTTGATTGGTGCAAGGAAGCAGGAAGCAGCTTCAGCGTCTCACTTCAAAATAACAAGAGTTATAACTGAACCCAACCTGGCTGACAGTGACCTACGGGATCTAACCGTGTATTTACGAGCCCAAGCCTCGTGCGTAATGGCACCCTCGCTTGTTGTTGAGTTGGGACAAAGCACGCTAACAGCCAGGCATCGGCTCTTATGCTGTTGTGAAGATGGAATACACAAACCGATCAGAGTTTTGTTTCCCATAACACGGATTAAAACACGAGTCGTCAACGGTAAGACATAATTTATGCGTTTCACGTTATGAAATGAGCTTTGTTGTGCTGGTTTGTTCGCTGCAGGTTCATATTTGTTTATATTCGACCTTTGTGTCGGCATATAGGTAAATCTCGTTTTGGAGTGCGCGTGCTCGTGGGGTGCATGTGAGCTGGTTGAAGAAGGCAAGATTAAACAAACGCTTCAATGTTAAATATCGGCTTCTCAGCCAGTGAAAAATCATTAGGAAGCCATTATAGACATTTTTTCAAGTGGAAAAGTGAAAATTTCAGGTCATGACTCCTTTAATCTATACATCTGCAGCGGTCTCTAGTCGGAATGAATGCCTTGTAAGTCGTACGGGGAGAGGGGTGGGGGGAGGGCTGTTTCAGGATGTAGAAGTCAGCTGGAGGAAAAACTAGCTTCAGACGGCAGGAATTGGAATCTTATTTCCTGAAAAGTGGACATCCCTCTCTGATTGGCTAACAGCAACACAACTCTACCACTGACTCTGTTTGCTCTGCAACGTTGATGTTTTATCTCCACAAATAACACAAGCCTGGAGGAGTTCTGCTGTGTGGTGGAGTTGCTAATGCTAACGGTTAGCTTCTACTAGCTGAGACGTTCTCTGCTGTTTCCTGGATGCTAAACCAACAACAGCCTTCCCCGTCGTGAGTCAAGATGGGTGAGTCCATGAATGTTTAGTGTGACGTAGATCTGTCAGGCTTTTCTAATCCTAGAGTTTCACCATCTATTTTCTATCAGAAGCTAATGCAGGAGATAGGTGGAGGAGACTATTTTCATGTTCAGCCTGCATGAAAAACTCAGGTAGGGCTTCCACATCTGGGTCCTGATAGGTTAAATGTGTTCACATCTGGGTAATATGTTTTCCGTGTTCAGACGACCGGATTTTTTGGATCTGCTCTCCGAAGGTCCACTTCGTGTGGAGTCAAACCAACACACCCACGACCGACTGATTTGTCAGTGGAAGTTCACGCCTACCTACTAGAGGGAGGCTCTGATTGGCAGGTAGAATCAGCCAGCAGCAGCTCCCCGCATGCGTGATTCATTATCAGTCTGGAGGCGGTGAAGAAAACATCTTCTGACTGCAGCTCGGACCTACTGCTCTAACCGCGTGAGGACAGAGTGCTGTAAGCAGCACTCTCAGTGAGAGAGTAGGAAGCAATGTGCTTCATGTCAGAGTCTCCACAAGCAACACATCTCACGGTCGCCTTTGTTTACTAACTTAAGGAGAAAGAATGCTGTATTAACAAAACCTGGCTGCACAGGGATGGGCCGATGCTACCAAGACCAGACTGGGCCAGGCCAGATGTGAAAATGCCAAGAGTAACTGATTATTATCAAAAATAAGATAAAAAAATGTTATTTTCAGTGTTCCACACCTTTAATCCCTACTGAAGCATAATACACCTTCAGCACAAAAACACAAGAGTTGTGACCAAAAGGAGATGAAAACTGGTTAAGCTAACTATAATGAGACAAATCTACTGTTTTCCTGTATGAGTGAATGTACATTGTTGCATCTTACTTCATGTCTGCTCACATCTTTATTTCCTTGTTGCAAACATGAGGTGATAGCTGCTTGATCCTAGAAAACATGTTAATACCAGGTTAAAGAAGGTCTCAGAGAGCTCCAGAATGCGTAAATTCAACTTGTACCGGAGTGGGGAGGGTTTTGCCTCTGGAAGGAGCTGTGGCAGATTGAGGGTTGAGATCTAGACTCTTCCTCTGAACACAAAGGAAGAGAAGGAAGGGCATTAAGTGACACACATACTGACCTTTAGGTTAATGCTTCATAAGAATAAAGACCAGCAACAATCATCACGCTTTCATTTCTGATCTTCCAGTAATGTTTGTTATTGTTGAGCTAGATTACCTGTTTCTTCTGCAAAGCTGGATCAGTGTTTGTTTCTCTTCTCTCACTCACCTCATAGGAGAAAACCAGAGACATGTTAAGGGATGATGCTTGTTCAGACAAATTTAAACAGAAAATACCTTAAAGCGACTCAGCCAATAGTTCTGGTGGATTGGGAAAAAAAGTCAATTTTTGTGGATTAAAGACTAAATATAATCTTGGCACACTTTGACAGACCCATAGATTTGGGTGTTTGGGACCAAAAATACTAAATATGCTTCATTGTGGAATAAACATTAGCTCAGGTAGCAGTTTTATAAACACATAATGAACTCTGTCGATATCAAGGAGGTGAATCACAGACAAAGAGGAGGAGCGAGGACAAAGCTCAGAGGTGAGAGCGAGAAAAGACACAAACACCTAACGGCTTTACAGAAAAGACGACTGGATCAATTAAAAACATAAAATTCTGTTAATTTATGTAACATCTGAAACTTCATCTACATAAAACACTAAGTTTATTTACCACCAGCCACTAAACCCACTGAACCAGGCTCTAATGGTGGCAGCAGCCTTACATCCACGAGCCAGTGAAAACATTTTGTGCTGAATAGTGATAATATGTGACTCAAGCCCTGCAGACAGACTCCTGGAGTGGAGCGCACCAGCTGGTCATAACTTAAGCCAGTCTTAACTCTTATCTGACTTAGCTAAGTCAGATGTAAGGACTGGAGTTAGAGCCGAGTGCACCAGCTCAGACTAGGACCAGTCGCAGATGCACCTGGGCGTATCGTGCTCGTTCACGAGAATAAAAGCGTTGCTGTGCTCATTGCCTAGCAACGCATCGGCCCAAGCGCAGCAAGGATGGAAGAGAGAGGCAACTTTCTACTAAATTTAATGACAAACACGAAAAAAAAAAGGCGATGTTTGAAAGGCCGCCATCAATAACGAGTGACAGCTGAGTGCGTACAGTTGAGAAGGTGAGAAAAAAAATGGAAAGATCTCCTGTCAAGTGCAAAAAAAAAGACAACTCTGCTCTTGAAAATCCCCAGACTGGCGGGATCCTTTTCCAAAAGCTTCGCCGAACAGCTCTATGAATGTAGAAAATTTTTGGAGCGGATTCACCTGCTTGTCGGCCTTTATGGCGTTGTTCAGCGCCCGATGCGTTACCCGATGAAGAGATTGTGGGAGGACGAGGGCTGTGCCGAGTTCACGTGAATGCTGCAACTAGGAAAATGATCAAAATGGCTCATATCGATTATTATTATTATAGACTGTACACAATTCTCTAATAAAATAGTGCTTAAACTTACAGGAATAAACAAATTCATCGGCTACATCCTCGGTGAGTCTCCACTGTGCCAGGTTTGCTTCTGTCTGCATATGTAGGCTGTTGCTTATTTACACACTCACAAAATAACTGTAGGCCTTGATCTTCCAAATTACGCCTGATCCACACTAGGGGTAAAAAATACACCTGGACGTAGCGGCTGAAGGGCTTACACCCGAGTGGTGCACTCATCTTAACGAGCTGGGCGTAATCTATGTCAGACTTAAGGTTACGCCCGGGTGTATGACCAGCTAGTGCACACCGCTCCTGGTTCTTAGAGCAAAGACTTCTGAATCTGTCTGCAGGACAAGAGACGTAAGCTGGGCCGTCTCCTGTCAGGGACATGAACACATGATGGACTGAACTATGATCGCTTATTATTATTCTTGATAAGAAATAAAGAAAACACTAAAATACATGGTTACATTATGAATACTAAAGACAGACTCATAAACTAACCAAAAAGCTGCAAAAAACTTAAAGATTTCTCAAAACCATTCAAACGTTTTCACAACTACTCCAACATGAGATGTTTGGAGATGTAATTTAAACTGAAAACACATCAAATGATGCAGATCTCGGATGTGTTGTAGATCCTTTTACATACTGGAGAAAACCAGCAGCATATACTTACCACCTCCCTCTCTGGGGAACTGGGGCGAGAGCCAGGAAGACCATTCTTGGTTGGAGTTTTCGCTTCTTTCTTAGGAAACTGAAGCTTTTTAACATCCAGCCTGTCTGTTGTGACCCACTCATCCAGGCGCTTGTTGACTGTTAAACACGTTAAATTTTACAAACAAGAATACGACTGAATTTTTCATTTTTATTTAAAATAAAAGTCAAAAAACTACTTTTTCAACTAAAACAACAATCACCTACAGGTGTACAAGTTCGGAAATCACTGGCGGAAAGAAAACAGGTAGAAAATGTTACTCACAGTCAATGTAGTGAACATAGTACAGCTTTCTCCCAGAAACCTCCTTCACACTAAGAATCTCAGCCAATGCTGTAAAAAAAAAAAAAAATAATGTTAGAAATGACTGAAAATGATTCAAACTGTTAGATTTATTTCCTAAAACTATCAGAACATTTTAGTTTAATAGACAAAGTATTTATGTTTACTTATTCTATTCACAACCCAGCTCTACAGAAACGTATGGCTTCAGCAAGTCAACTGTGACAAAATGTCCTTTATCAACGTAAATAATGTTAATGTTAAATATATAATAAAACCTACTTGACGTGTTTTTGATTTATTTGTGTAAGAGAATCCAGAACTTTAGCATTATTTATGTTGTAACCCTAAAAAAAAATCACATTTTTAAACCCTGAAATTTTCTCCACAGGATGTCAAATTAGGTTTTAAACCAATAACAGTTTCAACTACAGGTTATTTTCACTGTAGTTTATCAGAGCCCTGCCATACATTTGTATGGAGTTATAAAACACTGTTTAGTGTAGGGCTGCACAATATATCGAAAATTTATCGTTATCGCAATATCAGCAGGCGCAATAGGCATATCGCAAAGAACAGAAAAATATCGCAATTAATGGTCATCTCAGATTTTTGCTACACATAATGCATTTTGTCAATCAAACGGAAGCATGAAGTTTTTGACTAATCAAATAGAGCCTTCATCCATTTGGCCAATCGGTTGGGTTCTTATAGGTTAGATGCCTTGGTGCCTAGGTGGACGGCACTTCATTTGGATGGCTAGCAAACACCTGAGTTAGCTTAGAGAGCGTTGCAATGACTGAGGGTAAGACATGTGCAGAAAATGTTAGCGAGAAAGAACAAACACAAGTACTTTGCAAGACATGTCAAACAACCGTGGCAACCATGAGGGGAAACACGACAAATATCCATTGTCACCTCCAACGCAACCATAAAGATCTATATACTGGGCTCTAGAAATGTAATGTGAACTTGCATGATTTCATTTTGTTACTGTATTAATACTAATGATAGAGGATGGAGTGGTGTGTCTAAAGTATATATACAAAAACTGCAGATTTAAGTATTTGTTCATTTATCGCAAGTAATATCGATATCGCAATATTAAGCACTGTTATCGCATATCGCAAGTTTTCCTAATATCGTGCAGCCCTAGTTTAGTGTGTTGAAATTATATTTAAATTTAAATTTTTATCGTTTTGTTCGTACAATTAGTGTCTTCATTTTTTTTCAGGCATCACGTGGTACGAATATAAATTAGTTTTATTAATGCGCCAGAAAAGAACGTTCAAACTCTAAATCATTAACGATTAACATGAATGTTTGTTGACATTTGATAAAGATCTTTAATTACGCAGCTGCAGACAAGCTTCAAGTCAACAATTAAGCGTCCAAAATAAATAAAAGTGGCTTAAAAAGCGTTCTAAATAAACACAAATTTTAATGGAAGTTAGACTTTTGTTCATTACTCTAACTGGAAGACGTGGTGTCTGCTAACAGCCAGCTGAGCTCCGATACTTAGCATTAGCTTAGCACTAGGGAAAACAAACGGACAACACTTACGCCATTCGTCCTCGTGTTCTTGGTTTTTACGAAGAACGGGTAGTCGGCAGCCTTCGATAATCTCGACCTGTTTTTGATGAAACGTTATTTTACAACCAAATGATGGTTAATGTCTTATAAATAGCTCAATGTCTTTAGAGGACCTACCGAAGATGAGTTGTCCACCATTTTCGTCATCTGTGTGTGCAGCAGCAGCAGCAGGGTGTTGTGGGAAAATGCCGGTCCACGCCAAAGATGAAACAGACGTCAAGATAGTTCATGTACGCTCACCGGAAGTTAGCCAGCTATCTCTAAAAGAGACGATTTGAGCGATTGATCGCAATATGTCATCACACATACAGCTCCTAACTATGGAATCTATGGAAGCCCATTCCCGCCACGCTGATTAAAAAATTATCTCATAATTATGACTCAACTATCTCATAATTATGATTTAGTATCTCATAATTATGACTTAGCTATCTCATGTCATAATTATGAGATACAAAGTCATAATTATGATTTAGCTATTATAATGAGATAGCTAAATCATAATCATAAGATAGCTAAATCATAATCATGAGATACTACGTCATAATCATGAGATACTACGTCATAATTATGAGATATCTTAGCTATCTAATCTTAGCTATCTCATAATTATGAGATAAATAGCTATCTCATTATAATGAGATAGCTAAGTCATAATTATGAGATATTTATTTTTTAATCAGGGTGGCGAGAATGGGCTTCCACAGTGGAGCATGTGTATTGTAATAATTGCATCAATCTGCCACACGAGGGCAGCAGTCTTCCATTGTTAGGAGCAAAAATATTGCATAAATAGTGTAAATAGCCTATGGCAATTATTTCATTTTTAGATATTAGGTTAAAACATATTAATATAAAGGTGAGATTATGAGTTTTTACTATAATTGTTGAGAGATTTGCTGAATCATAATGCGTTTTGCTTTCTCTTACATGAGTAAATGAAAGACAGGCTTCTACCCGTAACACACTTGTGAAACTTTAACTTAAACAAAATAGTTTTTGCTATGTTACAAGTTTACATCCATACTGTTTCCTGCTGTAAAAGAAAAATATATGACAAAACACTTCAACTAAACACAATTTCCGATCAGTTTTTAATCAGTTTCTGCAATTTTGCAGTTGAACATCTTCCCAAATTAACAGCAGAACACTGTGACGTGTCGGAGAATACAACCACCATGTTCACCCTAGCTCCTTACTGAGTTGCAGTAAATTTTATTGTTTAAAAGCATAGCCGCGGGAACATATTTTCAGCAGGGGGTGCTGAAAAAAAAAAAGCTCAGCTGCGCTCAACTCGTTATGTCCAGGTGAATCTAGCCTACGTGTAGTATATGCATTGATACGAGTCTCATTATTAGAAAGAAGACACACTCCAACAGTCTTCAGCACTGCTCGAAAACCTACGACTCCTGTCTGCAGTTGACTAATGAAAACACACCTTTGAGACGCCGCAGCAGCAAGACTCCGCCTCTCTGAGTTTCCGTTTCAAATCTTATATATACAGTCTTTGGTTTCAACTTACGGTATGTTTAAAATGCGGATTATAAACTACACACCAGTTTTTATTTTTGTTAATAGCCCAAATAAAACCGGAGTTATACTAAAATAATTAAACTAAGAATGGGTTCAGTAGCGTTTTGTTGCTGAGGGAGAGGATTTTTAAATGAAAAATTCATGATAAATCATAATTATACTGCTCCTCCATTCTGAACATAAGAGTTCATTTTTGGAAGCATAGATAATTATACCACAAAGGCAATGAGGGTTTTTATACAATTTTTTCCCAGAGATTATATTTTTTCCTGGCTGAACATTTTTCTTTAAAAATCAGATTAAAAGATTAAAGACATCAGTTTGTCACATACACTGGTGTGTGGTGAAAATTGTCCTCCGCATTTGACCCATCCCCGTGGGGAGCGGTGAGCTGCAGACATGGCCGCGCTCAGGAACTTATTTGGTGGTTTAACCCCCCAATCCAACCCCTTAGTGCCGAGTGTCAAGCGAGGAGGCATTGGGTCCCATTTTTATCAAAGTCTTTGGTATGACCCGACCGGGAATCGAACCCCGATCTCCCAGTCCCAGGGCGGACACTCTATTCAATTCAATTCAGTTTATTTCTATAGCGCCAAATCACGACGAGAGTCGTCTCAAGGCACTTCACAAAGTAAACATTCCAATACAGTTCAGTTCATTAAGCCAATCAGTAAAAAAGTTTCCTATATAAGGAACCCAGCAGATTGCATCAAGACACTGACTGTGTGTTGATACAATCCTCATACTAAGCAAGCATGTAGCGACAGTGGGAAGGAAAACTCCCTTTTAACAGGAAGAAACCTCCAGAGGATCCTGGCTCAGTATGAGCAGCCATCCGCTACGACTCACTGGGGATTGAGAAGACAGAGCAGGCACCCCCCCCCCCCCACACACACACACACCCACACTAGAGGCTGACAATTTTTTGGGATCCCAGTGGGTCACGTGAGTCCTGCGGGATTCCCGTGAAATGGGAGTCAAGTAATTTATAATCACGTTGCTGGGACAAAACAGGAAAAATAATCAACGGGAGTGGGCAAGAGTGGGAATTGAAATAAATTTAGATTCCTGTTCAATATGAAACAAGTTTCTTTTAAAATAATGTGTCGTTTTAATTTACATTTAGTTCTGTCTGACCTTTCTGATACACTGATTGCGCACGTCGGCCAGTCGGACATTACTGACGTTCCTCTTCTCTTAACTTGCCAAAAAAAAAAATCTCCCTGAAAACCACAACTGTTGATAATTTGCTCTGATTCAGTGACACAAACATTTTTTTCAATGACCCATCAGAGATCGTGTCAGCAGCAGCTGCTGCAGGAGCGCTACCTCCGAGCATTTGATCTGCGCTCCGTGCGCAGCGCACCTGGAGCTTTAATTAAAGCTGTATTACAAACACGAGGTAACTTAAGATCATTTCTTATTATTGTGATATTTGTGCTGAACTAAAACGTCAGACAGAATGAGTTTTTGTCCTTAACAGCGGTTTATTAGAGTAGTTTAACAAACAGCTGAGATAAAACCGCATCTCCAACTTTCAGCCTCCGCCTCTCTTAAAGGAACAGTAACAGTAGACTACAATAGCACTCACTAACCATTACAACACTTAAAACCATTTTCATAGACTCTGTTGTTTCTGGTGTTTCATAATAAATTCTAATAATTATATGATCTCTAATCATTTCCTAATAAACTCTGTTGGTTTATTTTCTAAGCAGAGGGACTGTAATCCTCGTTTTCTGAATTTGGTTCTTTTTTAAAATTATGTCGGCAGATTATTTTCACAATAAAAATATGTATATTATATAAAGGTCAGAGGTCACTACAGAACCCAATTTTAAACAGTTACAAATCTGAAGCCCGTGAGGACATTGTATACGTGGTTCAAAAATGTCCTGCATCGTTGCAAACACTGGACACTGACTAGCAGCTGATTTGTCACTATAAGTCACATGACCCGCGCTGAACTTCATCTCTCAATACGCAGCCGTGAGCCGCCACATTTGACAATATGGACAGAAACAGATGAGTTGGAGGAGCGAATTAAGGGGGAAAATACCTGCATCACCACGAAAAAACTGTCATGGATCTGAAACTTCACACAGTTTTCTGGGAGTTGTCAGTGACTGAGTGGAAACACCTTACACCATTGTGATTGTTTTTTTGGTTTTGTTTAGAATCACAGAAACACCTGCTGGGAGTGGGAGGGAGCAGGAATCATGTTATTGGGAATGGGATGGGAGCAATTTTTATTTTTCCTTGCTTTCTGGGATTGGGACAAGAGGGTTTTTTTACTATGGGAGCGGGTTGGGAAAGCAAAGAAAATCCACTCCCGTGTCACCCTCTAACACACACACACACACCATATAGATCAAGTAGTGTTTCTATGGCTACACTGTGATTTCTTAGTAGAAGTTCTATTTAGCAAGAGAAACTTTATTGTCTTTATCTGAGTGAATCTATAATTAATTCAATAGGTGAACTAATAGTAGCACATTCTATGTTAAAGAAAGTAAGATGTAATATCAGGAGAGGGAGAATGTTCAGTGGTTGGCAGCAGTGTGCCAGCCGATGGCCCCCTCCATGAGGCCACCACAGCTCAGCAGAACGCCAGTGTAGCTTCTTCTGGGGAGAAAAACACTTAGAGAGAAAATAAAGTTAACAGCTGAAATAACAGGAAATAATGCAATTAGAGAGTGGTGGTAAAAGAGAGTAGCAGAATGTGGAAAGTGGTCAGTATGTCCTCCAGCAGTCTAAGCCTATAGCAGCATAACTACAGAGATAACTCAGGATAACCTAGCCTTTTAGATGGAGGCATGTGGGAGGCAGGGCCAGGGAGAAAAGTCTTTAACGACTGTAGTCCCCGCTGTACACTCCACCTCCCTCTGCTCCCCACTCGTCTAAACCTGGGCTAACATCAGAATTTAACAATAAGCCCTATCAAATAGAAAAGTTTTGAGCCTAGTCTTAAAAGTAGACAAGGTGTCTGCCTCAGGGACTAAAGCTGGGAGCTGGTTCCACAGTAGAGGAGCCTGATAGCTAAAAGATCTGCCTCCCATCCTACTTTTAGATATTCTAGGAACCACCAGTAAACCTGCAGTCTGAGAGCAAAGTGCTCTGTTAGGAACATATGGAACAATCAGATCACTGATGTGTGATGGAGCTTGATTATTAAGAGCTTTATATGTGAGAAGGAGGATCTTAAAATCTATTCTGAATTTAACAGGCAGCCAATGTAGGGAAGCTAAAACAGGAGAGATGTGGTCTCTCTTTTTAATTCTCATCAGAACTCTAGCTGCAGCATTTTGGACCAGCTGAAGACTTTTGACTACATTCTGTGGACCTCCTGATAGTAATGAATTACTGCAGTAATCCAACCTTGAGGTAATAAATGCATGAACCAGTTTTTCAGCATCACTCCTGGAAAGGATGCTTCTAATCTTAGCAATATTCCGAAGGTGGAAAAAGGAAATCCTACAAACCTGTTTAACGTGGGATTTGAATGACATGTCCTGGTCAAAGATAACACCGAGGTTCTTTACTTTGTTCTCGGAGGCTAATTTAATACCGTTTAGATCAGGTGATTGACTAAGCAGTTTCCTTTTCTGAGGTTCTGGACCAAAGATGATAACTTCAGTCTTGTCTGGATTTAGCAGCAGAAAGTTTAGAGTCATTGTTACAAACCCGATGTGTGATGGTGAGTGTGAAGGAGGGGTAACATAAACCTGCCCGGAGGGAGATGGTGAAACGCAACTTATGTTTTATTTGCAACCGGCCAACCCTGGCAATCACAATGCGAATAATCCAAAACTAAAAAAAGAAGGAGGTTCTATACAACCGTAAGTAATCCCGGCCCCTCGCCAGTATCTAAGAGCCACAAGGAGACGGAGCCGCCCGACCGTATTCTAGCTTCTTAATCGTATAGGGAGGTCCCTACAGGATCTCTCTATTAATCTAAATAATAAAAAAAACAGAGAAAACCAAAACGCCTTTCACCGAAAGGGAACTATATCTTTCCTGCTCCGGAAAGAACGGGTTTATACAGGTAAACCGACAATTACAAAAACCACTTTCCACAGAAAGGGAGAACCACAGCCTTGTGGCCACTCGACAACTCTGAGATGAACCAGATTTCCTATAACACACTATTTTTAGCTGAAGACAACCCGTCTGTAGCTAGGATCAGGAGATCAACAGGCCTCTCGGTTCTGTCGTCTCCTCGAATGGAGCAACCGCAATCCTTTTCTTGCCTTCCTCATTAGTTAAAAGTGAGAGCAGCTGCGCTCCCACAGGGCCTGCTGAAGGCCGGAGGAAGGGTGGAGCCGGGCCAGTCGCTGTCCCAGGTGCTGAACTGGCACAGAGACAGCAGAGCAGGAGCCGAGCTGGGTCCCAGGCCGAGAGTCCCAGCCGATGACCGTAACAGTCATCCAGATTTTTATGTCTTCAAGACAAGTCTGTAGTCTACCTAACTGATTAGGCCACCGGAGCTGGTTAATCCAATCAACACTTTGTCCACAATTTCAAAAAATTGTTAAATTAGATAAATATGAAATTTAAAGGTGTGGAACACTCTTTAATCAATACATTTCCAGTGGTCTCTAGTAGGAATGAATGCCTTATAAAGCCTAATTTATACTAGTCCGTCTGCGTCAGTACGGAGACACGCAGCGCCATTTTGCGTCGACGCAAGGGCTCTCGGACGGGCTCGCGGAGGGTGACGGAGACATGCCCCCAAAAATAACTGTCCGTCGAGAGCCGCGGAGAGCGCAAGCTTGTGATTGGTCAGGACGCCGCTTCCTTGAAATACGTCAACAGCAGCACCGCCACTGCCGACTCAAAAAATAAAGAGCGCTGAAGATATTTAGCGGCAGACACGGAGCAGATTGAAGAACGCCTCGCTGAAAAAGTTCAAAAATATGAAAGTTTATTCACTCGTGACTGAAGGAGCACAAAGATACACAGTGAGCTTTTTATTCGTGGACAGAAATGACAAGAAACGTGGATTTAGAGGTGCCGACCGCATGAAGAGGTGGAGGAGAATGAGGGACAAATTTGTCCGTGTTAAAAACTCTCTAAAATACATTAAAACAATGTAAACACAGTAGTAAATACACTATTGTAGACCGGATACATGACTGTAATGGTGGCAGGATACCCCAGAAATGTGCTACGCCCTCTGCTGTACAGCCAACAGAGAAGTAGAAACATAAAACGTCTCCGTCAACGCGTATGCGTCTCTAGCCCGAGGAGCTGTGGGGGGAGGATAAATCTAGCTTTAGTCGTACACCGGGGAAGAAAAACACTGGTGCACCATTTTCAGGAACTAGCTGAAGTGAGCCATCACAGCTGAGCTTCAGACGACAGGATCTGGAGTCTTATTTCCTGATATCTGGACATCTCTCCTCTGATTGGCTAACAGCAACACAACTCTACCACTGACTCTGTTTGCTCTGCAACATTCATGTTTTATCTCCACAAATAACACAAGCCTGGAGGAGTTCTGCTGTGTGATGGCGTTGCTAATGCTAATGGTTAGCTTCTACTAGCCGAGACGTTCTCTGCTGTTTCCTGGACGCTAAACCAACAACAGCCTTCCCCGTCGCGAGTCAAGATGGGTGAGTCCATGAATGCTAAGTGACAGTGTGACGTAGATCTGTCAGGATTTTCTAATCCTAGATTTTTACCGTCTATTTTCTATCAGAAGCTAATGCAGGAGATTTGTATTTTTTATACAATTTAAATTTTTTACTTTAGCAGCTTTACAAACTCCTCCATTAAGACAAAAAATGGAAAAATACACATAAGAGGGGAATAAAAACGCCATCCAGTTCTGTTTATTATCAGCCACGGCCATATAGCACACAAACGAGCAGATCAGTTGTTTTAGGACAAATCATGTAACGGAGCAAAGGCAAAGGTTATAAATTCTCTTTATTATAATTCCTTAGAACAGCATTCAGTATACAGAACTTGAGTTTGTTGACTAGCCATAAATTAAACTGTAAAGAATAAAAAAAATCAAAGAGGATCAAAATAAAATAATAATTAAAGAATGGAGAAGAAATTAAAAGCCAGGTTAAAAAACTCTGAGTTCCATTGTTATTTCTGAAAGAATAGCCTGAATTATACTGTTTACCATGCAGGACAAGTGCATTTCAGTCTGGTGGATTATTATAAAAACATATGAAATAGTTGGTAAAAGTGTCAGAGAGACTATAAGAAATAAAAAAAAGCTTTCAGGGAAACGGCTCCAATAACCTTCATTACATTTTCTAGTTTTTATCGAGGCCAAAGTCATCAAAAACCTTCAGTTGTTACAAAACAAACTGATGGAGAACAGAAACAGCATTTTTCAGTCAGAAGCACTCCTCATCCACTCCTGAAGTCATAAATCCGATTTATCTTCTGTTGGCTGGAAAAAAAATTCAAATTTCAAAACTTTTCTGGCATTTTTGCAATTCCCGTCATTAAAATAGCAAAGTCTGCTTGGATGAAATGAATCCAGGACACCAATAAAAATCTCTGCAAACAAAAGGTAGAAAAATAAAACAAAAGTTTCTGAGAGGAGAGTCTGCACATACCTGGATGTTATTGCACATAATAAAGAGGAAGTCAGGACTGATAAAGGGACTGGAGCAACAGCAGGGGGAGGTAATCTAGAAACATCACATGGTTGACTATTGCTGTTATGACAGAAACAAACCTGCTGCTGCAGCCTTCTCTCTCTCACACTCTGATCCACTTCAGCTACATTCGGCTCACCGTTGCACTCATCCTGGCACATTTACGACCACTTCTGATCCTCTCGTCGTTTAAAACCAACCCCGGGGAGGAAACCCAAAGATGTTCAGCAGAAGAAGCAGAGGATTTATATTTCTTCAACCGTGTTGGATAAAACATCTGGGTAAAAGAGATCAAATCCTTCTTGCTGCTCTCTGAACTCTGATATATTTTTTAAAAAGTCATCCTTTTAGTGATCAAACAACATTCAGGTGCTTTTTTTTGCCATATTTCTTCCAAGCAGCGCGTCTTGATATATAAAAATAAACTAAATTACAAATAAATAAAAAAGAACAAACAAACACTTAAAAGTGCAAATATACATTTGTTTACAGCATGACATAATCACTGTACAATCATTGGTTATATACTCCCATTAATGCATTATATCATAAGGATTACTAAGTAGCATAGTTTGAGTACGAAATATTTCATAGCAAGTCTTTTGGAAAATATTTGCATTGTTGTGTGACTAGGAGGCTCTTCTAAACAGTGGTGAATGTGTGTGTGTGTGTGTGTGTGTGTCGTATGTTCAGTGTGTGAGACGACCAGTTAGGTGGACATAAGCGGTCCAAACAACAAAGCAGAGGAAACTCAAATCATTTCTAGGTCAGAGGCACAAAAAAGCCAGCATTTCAAGTATCTAGCATTGTTTTTGGACAACACACGTGTGTCAGACATCAGCGAAGCAGAGAGAAAGATGAGGAGAAGGACACGGGACGTTATTTTAGTAGCTCGGGACAGAAAGGAGGCAGCTGAAGAGTCATACAACAAGAGGAAACGAGCATTTAAAAGAAGAGCAGAGTCAAAACAGGGACACTGATCGGACAAACTTCACATTTTCTTTTAAGCCTGCAGCTTGAGCTATTGCACTCTCTCTGGAACATCATGAGACTCTTAGAACAGGTTCGTGCATCAGGCTGGAGGCTTAGGTTCACATTTTGCTTCCAGCTCACTGATTCCTTCCTCCTTATGGAAAAAAGAAACGATAGGAAGGAAGGAAGGAAGGGCTGGAGGGTGTGGTCAAAGTTTGAATCGCTCCCAGGCTGTTCCAGGATTCAACCCACCGTCAGGGGTGGAGCAGAAGGACCGCCCAAATGATCCACAGCTGAGAGAAATGAAAGTCATCCAATGGCAGTCGGTCTGATTGGGTCATATTCTGTGAAAACGAGTGTTCAGCGTAACCTGTCCGTGTTTCTGTAAAGATCTTTATCCCATGGACAGGGTCCGTTTGTCTGAGGGCAATAGGAAGGGAACTGGTCTGACTTGAGATCAGTTAGAATGACCGATGTACTGGATTACCTTCAGAGGCACTGGCTGGAGCCAGCTTACTGCTTTTCCAGAATCATGAAGCTCTTCACGTGTGAACATTTTCTTGAAGGGCCAAAAAGGTTTGAACTTTCTTTTTTTTTCAGGTTTAATGAAACATGCTTTTGGCTACTTCGTTTTGATCCCTTAGATCTGCAATACTTCATCTTGATGCAGTTCATCTTTATATTTTCAGAAGGTAGGTGGAGGAACAATTTTTTATTTTTTTGCTAACCAAACCCGTTCAGTAAGGTGGTGCTGTTCAGGTGCAGCGCGATTCTCTGATGATTGTAGGCGCTGGACTTGTGTCTGTCTGTCCGTGGGGATGTAAACGGGAGACAAAGAAAGGAGAAACGATATGTTTTATCACGCTGCTGAGTCCATGAGTATCCAGATCAGTCAGTGTTTTCCTCTGGATGTCCTAACGCTCTGATTTGACTTTGTAGCGCAAAACAAAGTAGGTGGCCAGTCTAAGGATGAAAAAGAAGACTCCCAGCACCATGAAGTCCACGTAAAGCTTTGCATCCTCCACATCCAGAAGCTGCAGGACCTCCTCTGGCTTTTGGAATTTGCACATAGTGTCCGGACACTCCAGCTCAGACCGGTTCATCCCATAGATGGACAGTATCACCCCCTCAAAGCCGTATCTGAGAGCAGACAGGACAAATTCATTAACTCAGGGTCTGGTTAAAATCATTACTTGAACATAATGAGAAAGACACTTAACCGTGTTGGAAATGTGAACTCTGACAGTACCTGACGTAGGAGACGTAGGAGCTCCACTGAAGGTATTTTGGAATTGTGTCGAAATTGACAAAGAAGCCAGAGAAGAGGAGGACAGGTATGGCTGTGACCGGACCCACAAACGTAGCAACCTGTCAAATAAAATGACAGCTTTCATTAAAAAAGAGATCCACAGGTGAGTACAGCATAACACCTCACGAGGCATCTTGTTAGTTGTAAACTAAAACTTAGTTGTGCAAATTTTAAAAGATACAACAGTGCATCTTACATCTAAGAATGCACCGATGCTGATATCAGCTCTGGTCCGATACCATGTGTAATGCCACAGAACGAATATTAAAACAGAGAATAAGTATATAAAATCAAATAAAAATTGAAACCAATAAAAAACAGAATAAAATGTAAATAACCCTAAACATTTTAAAAGAGTAGCACGGTCAGTTTAAAGGGAAACTTTAAAGTTTTGGCTTGCTTTTAGCACCCCCTAGTGTCCGTTTTAATTCACCGTCGTAAAAACAAAACTGAAACTCCTCCTCGCTGTGCGTTCGTCTTTTTAACACCTTAATCTAACAGCTAAAATGTCTCCTCAGCCTTCATTAGTGTCTACAGGAGCGGTTCATCACTAAATCAAACAAATCAGCTGTGTTCATGATCTAAAACATGCAGGAATCACGTCTCTGAGCTCTTGTGATTCAGAAAACTCCCGCTGTTGACTCTTGTTTGACTCCTATTGTGGTCGGACATTCTTATTTTTTAACTTCATCAGATAAACGTTTTCTTTGTCTCTTCTGATGCTCCACCATCATAAACACTTTATAATAAATGCCAACTAGGTATAGCTTATCTGTTCTGAGGTGTAAACACGGATTGCCGTAAAGCGTGACTCGTGAGAATTCAGGGCAGCGGTCCAGAGAGGCTGAAGTTGCAAACGGGGTATTCTGCTCACGAGGGGCGGAAGGGGCTGAGAGAATTTTCATTCACCCTATGAAGGGTCATTTTGGCACATACTAGCTCAGGATTTAAAAATATGAAAAAGTTTCTTAGTATGCCTTTAAAGCCCCAGCGTGTGCAAAAACGTGACTCTTTAGCGCCACGCAGTTCAGAGAAGGTATTGCATCTACGGTAGCCCACACACATCAAAAAGGCAGTATGTCATCAACAACTTCCAGCTTTCACTCCAGTGATCAGGTCTGTTCTATTCATTTGTACTCTTCAAAATTTGAAGGAGCAAAATTTCCCCAAACCAGCAAGGCTACCATGGAGAAAACTGGTGCTTAGAGGGAGAAGGAGAACCGCTACAACTACTTGAAATCTCTTATGTTTTGAAAATTGTTCAGCCATTTAAAAATCCTGCCATGTAAATTTAGATGTGCAAGTTTAGCAGAAACAAGAGTTCATCAAAACAAAAATTAAAATATGTGGTTTTGCTTTTGATGATGCATGTTCAATCAGATGGAAATGGATTTTATAGGTTGTCCCACCTGTAGAGATGTGGATGCAGCTCCTATGAGCAGACCCAGAGACTGGGCTACCAGGGCCGTGGAGGTCGACAAGGCCATGAAGAGCAGGTAGCGACCCACCTCTGCAGGCTGCTCCGTCATCCAGTACACTATACTACAGTACATAATTGGACAAATCACCTGTGAAAGACAAGTTTTCAGTGTCATTAATTAGAATTGTTGATGCATTTCTGTAACAGTAAGTGTTAAATCACACAAACAATACCTGGAATGGTACGTCTGCCATAGTTTTGGCCAGGTAATAGGCCTTGAGGCTGTACCAGTAGTTAAGATGTTCCCTCATAAACACAGACATCTCCAGAGGAACTGTGGAATGGCAGCGTGGTTAAAATACTATTTTTTTTTTTTTTTTACCTCAGTCAGAAAAACAAACGTGTTTGCAGCGTCTCATGAGACTCTTACAGGTTAGGACTGTTGGCATCAGGGCAGCAAACATGAGGAACAGCATGGAGAAGAAAAGGAAACCAGTGTTGTTGAAGACCTTGCTGGCATCATTTCCAATATTGAGATAAAGTAGTCCAATAAGTACTCCAATAGACAGATGGGACATAACCCTGAGATGGGTCAGCACCTGGAAAGTGATCATCACAACATGTTATTACCTAAAAAGAGAGAAAAGTGGATCAAAGCAGGAAAACAGCGAAGAAGAAGTTTACCATGTCCCTGCATATCGTGATGAAGGTTCTTTTGAAGAGGATGCAGAACTGTGTGAATGTGCTTGTGGCAAAGCTATGCTTCTCAAGGGTTCCCGTGTCCTGTGGAAAAACAACGAGATAACTAGGTACAGCAATATCCTTTTGTAGTGCAATAAGCTAAACCTTTAGTCGCAGTAAGCAGTAGACGGCTGCATAAAAAATAAATGAACTGCTTGCCCTTGTTTTTGACCCAGAATTGAGGGCTTATGTAACCTATTAGTTCCTGGTGTTATAGGAAAAGGAAGCTAATATGTGCTGCAGCGTTGCAAAGTCATCTCTAAACTGGCTGGGATCTTATATTTCCAGCACAGATAAAAACATTTAGCCTTAAATATGACTGAAGTGTGTGAATAAATCACACAGGCACTACATTAGGTATAAATGAACGGGGGAGTAAAGTTACGACAGAAAAATAAAAAAAAGATCAAGAACTTCATCAAAGATTTTTTTGTCTCTTAAACATTTATGGAAAGGAAAAACAGCACACAACAGGATTGGTGTTAGAGCTATCTCCAGTGGTGGTTAAAAGGCCAATGGTTATTACCAAAAAGTTTAAGGTGAACCGGGATGTTTTTGCCTCTGTGTGCATGAACAATACACTCATGGTGTGAAAACCACTGGATTCAACACAAGTCAACATGGCCACCATAGCTAATCAACGTTAGCAAACAGATAGCCATCAATTATGGATGTTGAGCTAAAGGTTTGCGATATTGAGTGAAGTTGTGCATAATATCAAAATATTTTCAAGATTTTACCAAAACGACAATATCTTCATTAACTTCGTAACGTTTTACGTAAGATAAAGATAGTAGGGATGTTCTGATCACATTTTTTTGCTCCCGATCCGAGTCGTTTGATTTTGAGTATCTGCCGATACTTCAGCAAAACATTAAAATAAGAAGAAAAAAGGGAAAACACGTCCAAGTTTTCCTTTAATATTTTTATTGCTTATCATGCAGCTGTCTTTTCCAGCATGTTGAATGCCTAGTGTGCACACATTACAAGTGGCTGTTACACTGCCTTCGTTGTCCGATTTAAAATACCACCAAAATACAGACATCTTAGCTCTCCTGTGGAGACAAGTTAGCTTTGCGTTAGCCTACTAGCTAACAACTGCACGTTATGGTGTCTGAATCCCCGCATGCTGTGGGATGTAATGATGTTTTCTTCCAAGAAACAAAGAATATTGATAAAAAGTCAATATTTGTTGTTTTATAAGGTTAAATCCGATCTTTTTCACCCGATCCCGATTTTTTGAAAATTACGTGATCAGATCGGAGCCTCCCTAAAAGATAGAGAGCAATATTTTATTTTAAATAAATTAAAAATGCTCTTATCATAATAATGTGTGACAAAGGGCACAGGACTAGCTCTACATTTCAGCAGAACTCAATATTAACATTTTTCAGCTGCTTGTACATCTTGCTCTTTTTGTGTCTAATTTAAATAAAACCATGCATCTGTCATGTCGAAGGGCTGTCATCACTTACAGTGTAACACTGAGAAGGACAAGAGGAGTCACTTTTGTCTCTGGAGTTCTTCTTTCCTTCCTCTGAGCACAGTCCACCCTGGACCGCCTCAAACAGAACCGGGTTCAGGTCTCCGTATTCTCCTGATGCCACCTCAATAACTGGGAAGCAGGAGGAGACGTTACTGAGAAAAAATACACCTTAAAGGACAACTTTACTCTTATTTTTAATACATTTACAGTGGTCTCTAGTAGGAATGAATGCCTTGTAAGATGTACTCTGGGGAAAAAAAGCTATGCGGTGTCCGTTTCAGGAAGTAGAAGTGAGCCAGATCAGAGTTGAGCTTCAGACGGCAGGATTTCCTGATATGTGGACATCTCTCCTCTGATTGGCTAACAGCAACACGACTCTACCACTGACTCTGTTTGCTCTGCAACGTTGATGTTTTATCTCCACAAATAACACAAGCCTGGAGTTCTGCTGTGTGGTGGAGTTGCTAAAGCTAACAGTTAGCTTCGACTAGCCGAGACGTTCTCTGCTGTTTCCTGGACGCTAAACCAACAACAGCCTTCCTCGTCGTAAGTCAAGATGGTTGAGTCCATGAATGTTAATTTACAGTGTGACGTAGATCTATCTGGATTTTCTAATCCTAGAGTTTCACCGTCTATTTTCTATCAGACGCTAATGCAGGAGATAGGTGTAGGAGACTATTTTCATGTTCAGCCTGCATGAGTGACTGATTGTAATCAGAAATAATAATTAGAAAATGTTTTTTAGTGAAGTTAATCTTTGAAACATGCAGACTTGTCCTGAATGACTTGTGGGACTCACTGAAATCAGCAGGGTTGTGGTACGTTGGACAATGAAGGCCCAAGTTCTTCAGATAAGGGATGAGATAAGGAACGGTTCCCTTGTAGATGCACTGACCCTGACTGAGGATGTACAGCTGGTGGAAAAACAACAAAGGAACACAGTCAACATATTTTCCAGCACACTGCCTCGCTGAAAAAGAGATCAATAGCCAACAAGACAACAGGACGCGTCATCGACTGCTGCGCTGCTCCTGCTGTTTAAAGATGAATCATGCCAACTCGCGGTGTCCTGGTCTGAGCAGCAGCTAATGGAAGGTCGGACTGGCGGGAAAAGCACTCAGCTTACCTTATCAAACATCTCAAAGAGCTTGGCACTGGGCTGATGAATGGTGCAGATGATTGTCCGTCCTCCCTGAGCCAGGGACTTCATGAGGGAAACGACCTGGAAGCACGACGCGCTGTCCAGACCGCTACAGTGGAGAAAGTTTCATGAATTAGGCATCAGGAAGGATTTGTTTGGTTTAAACATCTCAGGTGAGATTGGCAGGTGCTACCTGGTGGGCTCATCAAAGAACATGACTGGAGGGTTATTGACCAGCTCCAGGGCGATGGCCAGCCTTTTACACTGACCCCCAGAGAGAGAGTTGGTGCGGGTCTGTGCACACTCCTGGAGGCCCAAAGCTGTCAGAATCTCATCCACCTTCAGCCAAAGAGAAGACATAGACATGTAACTTAAAGTGTGTCTTAAGTTAACCTGGAGTCTGTTGGAGTCTGAAACAACTGCAGCTTATGCAGAATGCTGCTGCTAGAGTCTTAGCAAGAACCAAGAGAACCGAGCACATCACTCCTGTTCTTAAATCTCCACACTGGTTACCAGTAAACTACAGAATCCATTTCAAAGTTCTTCTACTAGTTTATAAATCACTTAATGGCATGGAGCCAAAATACATGTCCGCTCTCCTTCCAATAAATACACCCAGCAGGGCTCTGAGATCCTTAGGAAGCAGTCAGCTGGTAGAACCGGGTCAGAACCAAACAGGGTGAAGCTGCTTTTAGCTACTATGCTGCACACAGATGGAATCAGCTTCCTCATGACCTCAATGTGCCCCAACTCTAACTTTTAAATCAAAACTGAAAACTTTCATGTATTCATCAGCCTATGAATGTTTCTTATGCTGCACCTTCTGCACTGTAACTGCTCACCCTTTAACTTTATAATTTTCTTTTTAATTTATAAATCTAAATTGAATTCGTATGTATTTTAATTCTGCTGTCACGTTGATTTTACTGTTCTTGTCAATAAGTCAATGGTTGTGTAAAGTTCAGGTTTTTTCTCATAAGGTAAAAGCTTCGACAACATCTCACTTATTAAAACTATGTGAACTTTTCTTAAGGCCAAACAAAAAAGACAAACTGAAAAGAACAAACATCAAAACTTTTTATCCATTTGTAATCTTGTAATAATTCATGAAAATAAACGTAATGGTTCTCTGTCAGGTTCAGAAAAAAGTGCATGATAAAAGAATAAAAACAAATTATATTTCACTTCCATTTAATGTTTCATGACCCAGAGTGAAGTCAGGAACCACTGAGGTAGAAAAATGCATCCTTGACTTTAATTGGATGAAAGTGGAATTTCTGATCAATTAGAAAATATTTGGGTATTTGGATCCAAACATCCCTAAAGATGTTTTTATTCCACAGCTGAACCTTAAACGGCCTCATGCAAACACACATATTTGTGACATTAGGGAAACAATTATGAAAATAAAATATTCCGACTCACGAGTTCCTTTTTGACCTGCATGGACTCGTTAAGTTTCAGATTGGCAGAAACCTGAAACACAGACAAAACTCATCTCACTGCTGCATGGATGTTCACTCCTGAAGGTTAGGAGGGTTATAAAGTTCCCTCACCATCATGGCCTCCCTTGCTGTGAGGTGTGGCAGTAGCATGTCATCCTGCATGATGTAGCAGGACATCTTCCTGAACGTCCTGAGATCTCTCGGCCGGCCGTTCACCAGGATCGTACCCTTCATTCCAGTTTCCCTGTTTCAACATTTAAAAAAGATGTTTTCAAGTTCATGTCTGCTCATTTTCATTTCACACAGTACAGTAAAATATCTTCTAATGCACACTGTATAACATCAGAGTATTGTAAGTGATCCCATTGACTCTCCTGCTTTTATTGTCAGTTCTCCAGATGTTAAATGAATGTTTCTTAAATGTAATGTTAGGAAGAGTCCGGATATGATCACATAACTTCTAAAAATGTGCAGATCAGCTATGTTTTTAACTGCTCACTTGCTCAGCAAAAAAATCCATCAGTGTGGAATCGGTGGTTGTTCCAGATGCAAAAACAAATTCTCCAAAACAACCAAATGACTATAGGCCTGTTGCACTGACGTCATTGGTGATGAAATGTTTTGAGTGTCTGGTGAAGTCATTCTTATTAACCAAAGTGCAAGAAAAACTGGACTCTATACAGTTTGTATACCAGCAAAACAGAAGCATGGAGGATGCCAGTCACTCTGCTACATCTAATAATATTTTGGCACTTGGAGATGGTAAATCTCACATCAGACTCTTATATGCTGACTTCTTTTAAGCAATTCAGCCTCACAGCTGTTATAAACTACTGAATGACTTTAATCTCGATCAGGTCTGGTGAAATGGATTTATGAATTTGTATCAGAGAGTGAGAGTGAATGGAGAAGAAGGTGTCCTTCCTGGGGTTTCCACAAGGGTGTGCCCTTTCTCCCCTTTGGTACATTCTGTACACAAATGCCTGTAGGAGTCGTTATCCTGACAGACATCTGATTAAATTCTCAGATAACACTGTGTTGGTCAGTCTGCTGCAGGACGGAGAGGCTGAACATGGGCCTGTTGTGGAGTGGTGTAAAGGTCGCTCTCTCAAATTGAATGCAGAGAAAACGAAGGACATTGCCCTGGACTTCAGGAGGACCCCAGTGATGTTATTCCAACAATTATCTCAGACAGTGTGGTTGAACTAGTAGAGTCATATAAATACTTGGGAACTATTACTGATAACTGGTGGAACTTTGATCATAATGTATCCCAGATTTGTAAAAAAGGTGCACAAAGACTATTTTTGCTGAAAATGAACAGCTTTACACTTTTATTTCATAGGTCTATGGTCGAATCGGTGTTGTCCTTTTGTTTGATGTCTTTTTATGGAAACTCATCTGCAGCATGAGCAGAATTGTGTCGGAAAACAGCAAAATGAGTGGTAGACAACAGATGTCCTTTATGGGTATTTATGAAAGACGGGGTCTAAATAAGGCTCTGTCACTTCTGGCCTGCCCTAACCATCCTCTGAGGATGCAGTTTGAATATTTTCCCTTTAGGATGGAGATACGGGATCCCCAGAATGAGAAGCAACAGGTT
This sequence comes from Aphyosemion australe, assembly GCA_006937985.1. Lineage (NCBI taxonomy): Eukaryota > Metazoa > Chordata > Actinopteri > Cyprinodontiformes > Nothobranchiidae > Aphyosemion > Aphyosemion australe. Next base: position 690,461 of record SSNS01000101.1, on the reverse strand, counting down.
CAAGTTTTCCTTTGTACCCCTTGCAGTCAACATGCTCAATTTGCTCAACCACTAAACATCATTGCATTGTTGGACTTAAAGGCACACCTGGCAGTTTCGACTTGTTTTTAGCACCCCCTAGTGTCCGTTAATGAAACCAAAAGTGAAACTTATCTCCTCGCTGTGCGTTCGTCTTTTTACCACCTTAATCTAACTGCTGAAATGTCTCCTCAGCCTTCATTAGTGTCTACAGGAGCGGTTCATCACTAAATCAAACAAATCAGCTGTGTTCATGATCTAAAACATGCAGGAAACATGCTGGAAGCAGACTGCAGCACCAGGCATGTCAACTCCACTTTACTAAGGCCTAATCCCAATACTCGCACTGCGCCCTACACACTTCTGTTAAGTGCACTTAAAGGAAGTGCGCAGTAAGGCTTCAAGTGCGTAGTGTGCAAATAATTGCCGAACTGGGACCGCAACGCATGCTGGGATGCTGGTCGCTGTTTGTGCTTTGTAAAAAATCTTTATTAACAGCTTTCAAACAAACAATTATTTGACTACATTTAAATTAATTGCTGTCCACATTTTTATCTTAGTCTAAAACATTCAGAGCATGAATAAATATCATTAATCGTCTTAAAATGAACTTCTTTCACTTGAAAATATATATTTTCAGAAAAGGCACTTGAGTCATTGCTCCGCCTTCTTCTCAAAATTCCCACGCAGCAATGGGTTGTGGGTAATACCCTTGGGTGAAGTGTGGATCAAGGGTGCAAAATGGGCATGGTCAACTTCCGCATTTGAGAATCGGGACACCCTACGCACTCGCACCCCTGGCTGGGAACGCGCAATTGAAGGGTGCAAGAGTGCAAGTGTGAGTATTGGGATTGGGCCAATGTCCAACAGGGACTGGACCGGCACTCTGAAGTTGCAAGTGTGGTATGCTGGCCACAGAGGGCGGTGGGGGTCTGAGTAACATTTCATTGACCCTGTAAAGGGTCATTTTAGCACATACTGGCTCAAGAACATGATTTAAAAATATTAAAAAGTTGCAGAGTATGGCTTTCATTACTTTTATTTGTCTTTACATAGCTGTTTTTTATTGTAAATGATGGTTACGTTGTAATTATTTTGATTTTGGGGTTAACAAAATCAATCTGTGGTCTAGAGGGAGGAATGAATTAGTTGTGATGTTTGTTTTTATCGTTTTATTGTGTATCGCTGATTTGTTGAAGCTTTTCCTTCTATTATTTATTTTAATTTAATTATTGCATTGTTGTACACTACAGCAAACCAAACTTCCCTCTGGGACAATAATAAAGTTGAGTTGAGTTGAGTTAGTCTTCTAGAACGATATTCCTTTAAGGCATTTGTGCAATGCAGATAGAGGTCTCACCTGTATCCTGCCAGAATATTCATCAAAGTGGATTTCCCTGCTCCAGAAGGACCCATGATGCCGATCAGCTCTCTGCTGCAAAATCGTCCCGACAGACACTTCAGGAGAGCTTTGTAACCTGAGAGAAGGAAAATTCAGTCATTTATTCATGCATGAAAGCTGCAGGAGGTTTGGAATAAAACTACAGAATAGAAAAAGATTAGTAAAGAATGGAAAACATCCTAAAAAACCTGGATTTTGTGCAGGGATTAGGAAATTATTCAGACTTAGTTACAACTTTTAATGTTATTCAGGATTTCATGAAATATTAATTAGAACATAATTCAGTGAAAAATATTTCAAAATGAGGCCAAATTTGTAGAAGAAAAAAAGATTTTGTAATAAAATTAAGTCGTTTGTTCTTAAATATTAAGCAATATTTGTAAAGTTGATCTTTTAGAGTAACAAATTTTCTATAAAACGCCTTTAGCAACGGTGTCAGCGTTCATATTTTTGGTGACGGAGGAAATTATTCATAGAAAGACAAACAAAAAAACCCTAAATGATCATAAACTAATTTATAATATTCACTAGCACCCATCAATATTCTCGTTTAGTTAAAATCAGACGAATGCTTTGCTGCATTTAGTTTTTAATTTTTTTTTTACTAACACAAAACAATCAAAAAAACAACAGATCAGCTGGTGAAGAAACAACATTTTTATTTTTTACTATCTTCTTTTATTAAATTCTCTGTATTATAATAAAAATATTAAAGTCTGATCCTGAACAGAACAAAAGCGGAGATCGCTTCACGTTCTTTACTTATGGAGCCGTGCCTTCAGGGCAGAGTTATGACCCATCCGCTATTTTCCTTATCAGTAAAAGTGCCTTGTGACACTTTTTCATCCTGACACATGAGAATAAATCAGAGGAAGAGCACCTTTTTATATCCAGTCTAAAGACTTTCAGCTTTTTGAGCTTTAAGTGTTTTTCTTTAATCAGCAGTTGATTCCTTAGATTTTCATCACAGTTAAAGGCTACAGAACAAAATGTACCATGTTGTTTCTGCTCTTGCTAAACGGCTGTGGCTGGTTTAAAACGGGTTGCTGCTGATTGGTGACGTGGTTGCATCATGACTGGGATCGTTAACGTGCAGCAGCAGCAGAAACCCAGATTTAGAGCTGACACCGATTCTGAACGCTTCTAGAAATAGAAGGTTATCACCCATGTCCCCTCTGTCTAAAACATCTCTCCAGCGTCTCCACAGATGCTCCTCTCCATGGTAAGCAGAGTAATTAGAGGGTCTCTGCAGAGCTGCCAGAAGCAACTGGATAGCAGCACCCCCCCCTCCCTATAGCACCGTTATTACATTAAGTGGCAGACAAACGATCTGCCCCACTCCGTCATGTGGTGCATACTGATGATCTAACCCTGTGAGTCGCACAAAAACAAACGTCTTAACTGTGAGAGGCAGCGAACACATCCTTCTGGCCAATCGGAGTCAGACAGGATGTAGTTCATCTCAGAGTCCAGTCCTGACACCGCACTCACACACAGCACTAACCACATCTGACAGGATTTACTCAGCCACTCCAGCCGGAGCTCCTGAGGCAAATCAAAGTAATTGTTGGACAAATTATCATGAGGTGTGAAGATGTTTTACTGTGAAATCAGAGGTCAAAGTGATGCCTCGGAGAAAGAAAACCTGAGCAGGGTTTGAGCTGGCTGCATGTTTATAGTTATGTTTTTTACTCATTTTGATTTGTTGTGGGTTGAATTTGGGCTGATCGTCGCTCTTCTGGTAAATTAAACAAAACCCATGATTCTGGAATCATGACGAAGCAGCCATCCTGAGTTTTCCCTTCTTCAGGAATTACGTGTGAACTTTTAGAAATCTGTAAACGTGATCGTCTGTCACTACATCATTTTTTTTCTTGCTAAGCCCGCCCCCGTCCCATAGAGCCCCATGCAATTTGAACTGAGCGCTGCTCAGCATTTGTTAGACATTCGCTTACTTGTAGGTGTCAATCACAGAGTGTGCGTGAGTGTTTGCGGACGTACGTAGACTGACGCAGAGTTGGCGACCTTTTTTATGGAAAAGTCTTTAAAGTAGCACTAAATACTTTTCTAAACTTTAATCTAGCGCTTTAACATTGATCTCAGTGATTGTTGAGTTAGAAACTTGACCAGATTCATATCTGACACCTCTCTGCAGCCCTCTGCTGGTCAGATGCCGCACTTAACAGTTTTGAGGAGCGGGTAGGTGTTCTAGGGGGCGCTCTTATACCTGCATTACCGCTGTTAGCTATTTCCTGTGCAGTTAGCTTTTTCAGTTTGCCAATCATCAATAAAAAGCACAAGAAGAAGAAAAAGGACGTTTGCTTCTCTGTTGGCATCATGGCGGAGCCTGGAAGTAAAAGTAAGAGAGTAATGTCTTTGGAGGTGAAGCACCAGAGTGAACATCCGCGTGACCTATGCTAGTTTTGAAGAAGCTGAAAAAGGCTATGAAACCAGTTGTTGCTACTGGACTTGTAAGTAATAATATTATTTGTCCAACAGTGTGGATCTTTTTGACTTGTGGCTTATTTAGTAAGACTTGGCTCATGTTAGTGTTAGCTTGCTGTTAGCGCTAGCTACAGCAGGCAGCTGCAGGATTGTTTACGGTAGTTGTAATTCCACTTTCAACCAATAGGGCAGAGGAGCAGGAAACTGCTCAGTGTTACTTTAAGAAATATGCATGAATAAACAGCATAATGTCAGAATAGTAATTGTAAAAAAATGTGTTTTAGCTCTGTTGGCTGGCTAGAGGAGTCCACAAATGAGAGCCGTCAAGTAGGGAGGGGCTTAAAGTAGCTCTCTGGAGTATTTCTTTTATCTGATGGCACCATCTAGTGGCTGACAAGCGTATCACACCTATAGGAGGATCTTTGTTGACATATTTTTTCGTCGTTGTGCGCATGCGCGAGTGGCTGTGTGGCAGAAGACGGCCTGCTATCAATACGCGACGTACACTTTCACGCGAGTTTACGGGCGAAATCCCCAAAATCTAAACACTTTAACGTCTAAAGACAGGAGGAGGGTTAGAGAGAAGCTTAAAATCTGTAATGACGCCAAAAATAAAGTTATTTAAAGCCTGTTTGAGCTCTGGGATGACAGAAAACGTTGGTCCGATTCGCCTGTGTTTTCTCCACAACGCTGCTGGGGAGACGTTTATTCCTTTTTAACAGAAAGCCCTGGACCCTTCACTCATGGAAAATTAAAGGCTTTCAACCGTCTGGAGGTCTACGATTATTGCGTTTCAAGGAACGTTTGGCTGAACTATTCTGCAAAACAGCAAGCCGTGACTTCGGTAAAGCCGTGGTCGTGCTGAAGTCGGCACCGGCCGGCGAGCAGAGTCAGCGTGATTCACATCACCTGTGGGTGGATAAATCCTCACGGCGACTGCAAAGCTGGGTAAGTCTTCATTAATCAGTGTTGTTAGTTTTTACTTATTCATTAATTTATTATTATAACGATCGCGGGCTGAGACGCCTCAATCAGAACGTGAAAACTAAATGACTCCATGGATATAAAACTACACGAAGATGAATATTTTAAAAAGCATCTTCTCTTATTAACAAATACTTAGTTACAAGCACTTACCATGAACAAATGAGCCACACAAACTCCGTTGCTGCAGGAATCCAGGCTTTCTTCAGACAGTCGGGTCACCCGCAATCATCTATTTCGTATTTCGCTCTCCTTTACGGAGGAAATTCCAATAAAACTTTTTATCAAACCTCCCACGGGCCGAACGATGAACCACACAGCAAGAATGATCCATCTGCTTCACTAAATCCTCCTCCAAGCATGCAAAACAATTGAATTATAGGCTAAATACGCTGTTTGTTGCCACCCAGGTCCCATGATGCAATGCGAAAAACATAAACATTGACGTCACAAAAGATCCTCCTATTGCACAGATTTTACGGGGCAGGGGCGGGGCTTGGCAAAAAAAAAGATGTATTGCTTACATTATATCACATTACATGATAAGACAATCACTTTTACGGATTTCTGAAAAATCATACATAATTCCTGAAAGGGGAAAACTCCAGATTGCTGCTTTAAGGTGCAATACATTTTTCTGCCTCTAGGTGGTGCCTCTCAGAAAAAACTCCAGATTTCTCCTTTAAAGTTCAAAACAGTGTCAATTACAAAAAAGCATGAGTTATTAAGAATATCAAACAAATTCTTAATTTACTAAATCACCCAAATAAACGCAACATTTAGAAGCTGGAACACTAAATTTAACTCCTCACAACAGAGAATGAATCTGTTTATTTCTGAAACCAGCTGAATTTTGTGCCTTTTTATATCAGAACATTAAAAAACCTGACAGCAAATGAGTGAAAAGCTGGAGGACAAAACATTAAAATAAATTAGCATTTTTTAATTAATAACTCACCTCTTAGAATACTGCAACTTTGTTATTGGACGGTTTTTGTTTATAGAAATAAAAATCTAGGCGATGTTATTTTCACTCTAGGATTTTTTTGTTCTTGTCAAAAACAGGCATTTATAGATTTAAGTGAAGCCTCAAAAGATGTGAGTTATTTAGTGGAGAAAGTAAACATGTTTTAAGGTTCAGTGAAATTAGAACAAAGAGATAACAATTTATCCAAAATGTGTATACAGACCCGCAAAAAAGGTCAAATAAAGCAAAACAAAGCATTTAAATTCTGCTCTTTTGCATTTTTCTCTAGTTATTTCCTCCTCACATCATAAATAATTATCAGCAAACATTCTTCATTTGGAAAACTAACCATGTATTTGATGTGACTTCTGTTTCCCTCCTGTTCAACAAACAAGATACACAGACCGTGAGTTTTCTGTGCAGATTTATAGAAATATATATGTATGACAATTCAGAAAAAACAGGATCGACTCATGTAGTGTCTGTTGATGCATTATAAGGAGAAATTAAAGAAGCACAGGGTGAAGTAAACAAGCTGTGATGTTTGTCTCTCTCACTAAACCACCAGGAGCCACGTAAACATTCCCTGCTCTCTCTCTCCATCTCCCTCTTATCTTTCTCCTTGCAAAGCTTGGCCAGAGCTTCTCCGGTTAGATCCCTCAGGAGGAACGTGGAAGCGGGTCACAGCAGAACAAAACGCCCGTCCTCGCCAGCATGAGCCCACAAGAACAAATACACACTCACATGAGACTCGGTCTTCTTGAATCCTCTCCAGCAGTGAAAGGAATCGCTCTAAACGCTTCATGTTCTTCTCCTCCTACTCATCACTGACGTTTTCAGTCACATAAACGGTGTTTCAGTCATTCAGAGGCACATAAAAATACAAATGACATCATAAGCTCGTTGTTCATGCTGCCGTCTCCCTGCTTTTCCCCTCGCTGCCAGTGGTGTGATCACTATAATGAGGTGAAAAGAAATGATGTGTTTCTCTAAGCAGAACTAATACCAGACTATTAAGAGGATAGAGGAGAATGGCAGCAATAACCTCACAGTGACTTCAGGAGGGGATTTCAAACACAAACGGATGTGTTTATTTAAAAATAACAACTATTTTATATGTTTTTGGTGGCTTAGTGAGTGCAGGGGCACTGTTTACTCTGCCAGACCTTTATTATGTTTAATATTTTCAAATCAGGCTAATATCAGTCCAATTAAAACATTAATCCTTGTCCCTAATGCACGGAGCTGTCCGTGGTGCTGAAGCAGACGTGTTTTCTTTCACTCATCACTTTTCTGAATTTTACTTTTATATTTATACATTATAATAACACAACACGCTATAAAATCTTCTTTATTCAATAGGAAATAATTCCATAAGTATTTTTTATTTGTCGAATATAATGTATAGTTTTAAAGGAAAATGAGCCTTAATGTTCATATGATTTAATATTAATGCAAAAGCATCACTGATGCAGAAAATGACACCAAAACTCATTTATAACAAAATGTTTCTAAGTGAATTCTGAAAGTCAGCGTAACTTTATAGCGTTAGAGGTAATGCAATGGAGAAAATAAACACACCTTGACCACCCTATTCAGCCACACTAATACACAACCTCTATGTTCTTTTTCTCAAAAATCTCCTACTGTTATTTTCTCCTGTCCTGTTTTTAATCAAAGAGAAAGGAGGCTAAGTAAGCCTCTCCACAGATCTGGTCATAGATCATCAGTGTGAGGGAAAACGTCCAGCACCGCAGGGACGTCACAGAAATCTCAGCTTGTTGTTCCCTCCTCTGGTCAGAATCCTCCTCTAGACATCCAGGACTCCTCTGCTAGCGTCTCATAAAGCGCATCAGTATTACACAAGACTAAAAATAACAATGTGGCGGCTTTCCTCGGATTCCGGGGGAAATAAACAACGGGCCTCTCTAACACCTTCCAAACTCTCCCCCTAGCAGGAACAGATGGATGCAAGGAAGGAGGGATGTTTGACAAGTGGAGATGACCAAAAACTGGAGGTTAATGATTGCTAAAAGTGAGAAAACTCATATGTCAACCGTGGGCCCGTCCACTCACAGCCACTGTCACACACAGAGAGAGATGCAAGCAGTGTGCCAACCTGCAAATGTAAATTATTTACTATGTCTAAACTCTGCTGAGTGCAGCAAAGCCTGGCTGCAGACTGGCTGCTCCTATGGTCAAAGACCGAGTCTGTAACAACTGGGCTGTGTGTGTGTGTGTGTGTGTGTGTGTGTGTGTGTGTGTGTGTGTGTGTGTGTGTGTGTGTGTGTGTGTGTGTGTGTGTGTGTGTGTGTGTGTGGGTGTGTGTGCGAGCGTGCCAGAACAATGAAGCAAAGCGGTAACGACAGAACTGGGGAGGGAAATGTGTTTTCTTAAATGTCATAAAAGCTTCTCAGTGCATTGAAATTTCTGCACTGCAGATATTGATCGTCACCGATGGTGTTTGCTTGCTCATCCGTCATGGTTACTATGTGAACGGAGGGTGCGCTACCTCGCCTCCTCCACCAGGGACCCTCCCTGATGGTGTATGAGAGCTCGTTGAACTCCAGGTCCACAGCAGAGCGGCGTGGGAGATGGGAGAAGCGCTGGGCCTCCGTGATGTGGTTCTCCACCTTCTTCAGGTGGGTGAGCAGCGGGGCCTCCTGGGGTGCTCCTCCGGGCAGTTTGGTCTCCTCCATGGGGATGCTGACTGAGCCCTGCTCCAGGGCTTTCTCGGCCATGCTGAAAGGCTGCGGGTAGACAAACACATCAAACCTTGATTCAAAGTCTCATAAACTCTTAAAATCAAGCACAAAATCTTGTTTAAAATTTTTTGCATCAAAAATTAGGGGTTTTTTTAGACATTTTTTAGTAAAAATGTGAGATGCAAAACTTTTTTTTACGTCAAATCGAGGCAGAAATAAGATCTATGACTGATGCATCAAACATCTGGATCAACTGGATTAAAACTCAACTGAAAAACATATAAAGTAACAAATAATTTCAACATTTAGTTGAACTTATTTTGAATTATTCTGGTGAATAAAAATCAGTGGTTTGAAGGTGTTAGAGGAGTTCATGGACTGGCTGCTCAAGGCAAATGAGACTGTTAGAGTGAGGAGTTGGATCTGGTTTCAGTCCTGCAGCACACTAACGGTCCAGATCTGCTGATTCATGCGGTTTTCCCCCCAGACAAGGCGGCCTGTCTTAAAGCGTAAGACACAGAGTTCTTCATGATGATCCACGAGACTCCCAATCGTTTCAAATCAGAGCGATACATTCTTTTACTGATACCAGAACACAGCTCTGCTTTGATTTGTGTTAATATCAACGGTTTTGTTACAGGAATATTCATTTTTAGTCAATTAAACTGAAATAAATGTTATTATAAAAGTGGCTAGGTGTGTTGATTTATACCAGTCTGTTACTGTTTTTAATTTACTTCTTGCTTTTCTTTATATGAAGAAATTCTATGAAACTGCAAAGATGAAGAAGAAAATTAATGTTTTAAAGAAAAACAAGCTCCAAAGCTGAAGCAACGTGTATGTGGAAATGCTGCTTTGATGGTTTCGTTGCTATGGAAATAAAATGCAGGAGCAGGGATTCTTTTGGGATTTGGGAACATGGCGATGCTTTCCTGGTAATTGAATTCCCAACTTTCCTGCAAGTTGAGATGTTTTCCTGCTTCGGAGCAGCTGGTTTAACCTGACAGGCAAACACGGATCTGTTAGAAATTTAAAGACAATTATTGAGTTTTTTTATTCTTTGACTGAAGAATCTTGAAGGAGATCAGGTCAGACAACTTAAACGTTTCACTTTGAAATCAAATATAAAACCTCAAAAACATATTTCAGTCAGAAGCATCAGTGTGAGGAACTGAATGCATGCACTGATGAATCTTATAGATGCTGGTGTGGAAGCGCAAAACAACAACAGATAATAACAATGAAACTAATTAAGAAACAAAAAATAAGTTAGAAAATTGCTATTTTATGACTCTAACGTGTCATTTAAGTGTTGTTGAATCTATGAAAATCACTTTATCAGCCCCTTTCCTCAGGTTTTGATTAAATAACATGCTTTGACTTTAACTTTTCCCAGTTTTTGGGAAATAATTTATATTAGAAGTAAGGCTGTCTTGACATATTTGACATGGTTAAGACTCATCAGAGAACTTTCTAAAAGCAAACTTAAGTAAAGTCATTAATAACAGCCAAAATGAAAACATCTGCTTCGTAAACAAACAAACTCGCTGCGTTCTTGTAGAATCCTCCAGCATGTGACTCACTGTTGTCTGTGTGTGTAATAATATCCTGATGTGAAGGGAACCAGTGATGAACATTGACCGTGGCTTTTATTGATCATCCTACCATTAGTGAAGCGCCATTATCAGCCTGCTCATAATCCGTGTAAAATACTGACATACTTTAATGGCCTTGCTCTCTCTGTCTCTCTCTCTCTCTCTCTCTCTCTCTCTCTCGCTCTCTCTCTCTCTATCTATCTATCTATCTCTGTGTGTGTGTGTGTGTGTGTGAGAGAGAGAGAGAGAGAGAAAGATAGGCCTTTACATGTGCAGCACACACAGCCAGCACACATAGGTGGGCCCCATATGGAATCTATTTGGGCAAGCCGTATGGGTCCCAACAGGGCTTGTCCGCGGTTTCCATGGTGGGCCCATTAGGGATTTGCTGGTGTTTGAGTCAAACCCACTGAAAACCCATGTAGGGCCCGTTAACATCTATGTGGGCAAAAATCTTTCCGGGCAACCCCCCTCCCCCCCATGAAGCCACCGTGGAAACACCGAACAAACCCTGCTGGGACCCATATGGTATGCCCATATAGATCCCATATGGGGCCCACCTATGTGTGCTGGCTGGGAAGAAGCAAATTAAAGGTGGTTATTAAGTGTGTGTGTGGTGTGTGTGTGTGTGTGTGTGTGTGTGTGTGTGTGTGTGTGTGTGTGTGTGTGTGTGTGTGTGTGTGTGTGTGTGTGTGTGTGTGTGTGTGTGTGTGTGTGTGTGTGTGTAAAGCATTGCAGTGGGGCCCTGCAGGATCTCTTCAACAAGCACCTGTTAACTGCAAACTGAGGGCAATCAAGAGAACAACAACAGCAGATCACTAAGTGGTATTTATGTCATTAATGAGTCACATTCGGATCCGAACTGGGGCCACATATCTTTGCAGCAGTTTAGACTAAAAGTGCACAAGCAGGCGAACATTTCACATACTTCTTGTTGTGTCGAAACGTCCAGTTGAGCAAGCAGCAGCGCTCAGATGATCCCTTCAGACAGAACGGCCCGATCCTTCAGCATTGGGTCTCCCATCCGGTCCCAGACAGGAAAAAGAAGCCCAAAACAAGCAAGGAGCTGACGGTGCGCCACGGATCGGGTTATTAAAGGCTCCGTATCAGTATCTCTCGGGGTGCGGCGCTCCCGCATCCAGCGCAGCAACCCCTGAGATCACAATCATGTCCAGCCGGCCTCTCCTCTCAGACTATGACTGCATCGGAGAGATTCATCAGAGGAGCAGGATGACGGTCATGTTTTCCCCTCGGAGAGATTAGTCCCTTCAGAGACGTCCGTCCCGGTCGCTGCGAGCTCGAAACGCACAAGCATCCTCAGCAGTCCTCATCCCGTCACGTCTATTCTACAGAGAGTCGCACCGAGATCAGATGAGTGAGCTGCAAACGCCCCAGCAGCATCAGCTGCAGCCTGGTGGAGCAGCAGCCTGTCTCCGTGATCCTCTTCCACCGGTGAGTGCGCCTGTGTGGCGCGCGCGCTGCTCTGGGATGCAGGGCGTTGCTGGGATGCTCCAGGAGAGAAACGCTGTTCTGGTTGGGGTCCTATAGACAAAAGCATCCCCTATAAACCATTTCAATGATCCACCCGCGTCTTTAAGAGAATGTTGTGATTTAAAGCTTTAATTTCACCCTAAAGTTGGAATTTCTTCACTATTAATTCATTCTGCTCTGACTGAGTTCCACACATTTATTATTCTAATATTTGTTCCGCAGAAATAAAGCTGCTGAATGAGAACTTTGCGGCCATTATTCTGATTTGTGTGATGAATCTGAACTTGGCAGCTGTCAGGATGGTTTTTATTATTTGTGTTTGGTGAAACTGAGGGTCCCTCTGTCCCTTTAAAAGCCGCACCTGCGCAGCTGCCTGCTGCTGATGCTGCAGTGCCCGGGTTATTTTCGGTAAAACAACCGGGGTTACTCGCGTTCAAGCTGGCCCTACATGACTTACATCACCCCTGAGAGGAAATCAAAACCATTTTTAGCCAGTCGCACCTGCTCTTTAATCAGACTCATTTAAAAAGGACTCCATCCCTGTTTCTCTGACTGTTTTAGTCAAAATCTGCAGTTAGACACAGATAACAACCATACATGTTTATCTGTCACACTGATTTAGGCGTCAGCTTTTCAATTTGTGTTTTTAATTTCCTTGCAGAATTTGTTATGGGAACAAAGAAATTTAGCAAATGGTGTTTGGGCAAACCTCACTGACTGTTTTAATCCCTTCTGAGGAACATTTGGGCATCAGCTGGTAGTTTTTGACTGGATTTGTTGTGTTACAGACCAGTGAGAAGGTCCAGATATATGGAGGTATATGTGGTGCAATAATTTTTGTGTTTTGTCACTGGGAACTGGAAGTCACAGAGAAAAATCCAGAAAAATCCTATCTTTCACAGATATTGAATAACAAAATCTACGGGTATAAACTGTATTTGTTGAGTCACACATCAAAAAAATCTTAGTTACAGTTTTACCCCAGTTGAAGCGAAACAAATGGTGCAAAACACAAACACATTTGTGGATGAAAAAAATACACCCCACCCATATTCTTACTGTTTCATTCCAGCAGAGCAGGAGGATTGGATGATTTCTTTTCTTTCACCTTCCCACCTATCAGCCTTGGAGGCTGAGTGAGCTCTAAATGTAATAACTGAGACCCGGCAGAATCAGAGTCCAGTTTATTTGGCCAAATGTGTTCGCTGAAGGGTCAGAATATGTCTGAGCAGACTGACTTGAGTCCAGAAGGTTTTATTTATTTCAATTTATATTAAAATTTTCAAAGATGTTGCATAATTTCAAGTAAAAACCTTTGGATCTGACTCAGAATCTCTAAACAAAACCATTAAATTTGAATAGACGACACATGCGGAATAAAAGAATGGGACATAAACTCGATCAAATAACCAATTTTGACTTTGAAAACAATCCAGACTCTATAACCACTTACACACTAGCATTGGCTCCATCCCACTCCACGCCGCCGGCCCCAGTCTGGCTGCATTCGTTCCACACTGCCTTAGAAACGCGGATGTGATTGAGCACATGAGTGGTCTCCAAAATTGGTGCAAAAAATTGGGCGCGAAGATATTAGTGATGTCATTTATTAAACAGGAAAAGATTAAAACAATCGGGCCTGACTCAGTAAAAAACTGTTTTTCAGCGTGTCATGAATGCATCTCCAAGCACGTGGCCGGGGATTCTATCCACCAATCTGAGACTACCCCTAATGGTAGGCGTGAATTTGAGCCTACCAGTCAGTCGACAGTGGGTGTGTAGAACCGGTTCAGCCCGAGGCAGACCGCCTTGGGAAGATGACTGTATAAACATCCGGTTCGCGGAAAATTACCAGTCTGATGTGGACGCTCACTACCCTATGTAGGCCGTGTAGAGCCGATGCTAGTGTGGAAGGCCTATTAGTAACCATCACAATATGGACCCACATAGGCTCGCATGTCCTCCTTCTCCCATGACTCGTCTTTTAAGAACATTAGTATTTAATACTGAACTATAATAATATATTAATTAGTAAATAATATCGTACTGCTGTGCACTTCTATTTGTTTTACAGTAAAATGCCTACATGCTTGACATAAATCTTTCCACTTAAATGGTTCAACTTATTTGTTTTAAGGCAAACTGTAGAAGATATTTAGGTAACAGGCCATGAGCCATCCCTTTTTTCATCCGTGCCCCGATGACCACCCCGTAAACCCACCTGATGCTGATAGGACCTGGATGGAGGGCTGTGAGTCGCTGACAACAATCCTGTCCAGAGGAAAGATCATGTCTTCCACCCTTTCTGGTGTCCAAGGTGAAGGTTGCACCAATAAATGATCTAACTGTAACTAGTCTGCCTCATCACTAACTGATCATTGACCATTTCTCTGCTCTGATCAGTGACCATCACCCATAGCTCCTGCTGGTTTTCATCTCAACCTGAGACTGAAGGTGCTGTTTTTGCAGCCTCACAGTAGGAGGAATGGGGGTTTGGCTCATCATGGAGAAACATCTGAAGGTAAAGATCACAGAAGACGTAAGTCTGCTCTTTGTTCTTCTTTTCCTTGCTCATGGAGCTCTCACTCACAAATAGATTTAGTTCTAGTATTTAGTGCATCATGCACTGATTTAATCCATACATGCAGGGCTGGCTGCTCTTCCTATCAGTCTGACTGTGGAGAACGACCTCTCTAACATGACTCCTGGGTCCTACTCCAGCTCAGTGCCAGGGTGGGTGGTGTAGAGGAGGAAACTGAGCTGGACTTTAAGTAGGAGCCCCGTGAGATCCTTTTTTCATCCCTTCGTCTGTTCAAAATGATGATGACCCATTTCTGCTTTTAAAGACTCCAGCGTCTCTCCAGAGAGACGCCCTGACTCTCTTTGTGCTGCCACTTTCACATCGAAGGAGGATCCAGACTTTGGCTTGTTTCTAGAGAGCATGAATGGAGCGGCTGGGGACGAGCACCAGCACCCGTGTGGGAGATCCTGTCTGAAAACTCAGGAGAGTACACCGAGCTGGATGTGGGTGAGTATCCTCCCTGGAGCTTCAGCAAAAGCCCATCTGAAGAAGGCTTAATGAGCTGTAATGAGGCAGGAGAATTGCTCAGTCTTTCACTTAACAGCTCCCCCTCATTGTGCAGAGAGAGACATTCATCTGAGACTGTCTAATACCTGCAGAGTAAGCAGTGCTACCCAACTACAGCAGGCTAATTGTTGAAATATGCTTGGAGAGCTCAGAGTGTCTTGTTCATTTTCACATGAATCAGCTCAGAAGAGGAAGAGCACATCATCATCATCAGGTTCAGCACCTGGAGCCCCAACAATGACGAGTAGCTCTTCTGGACCAGACCTGGTTTGTTTCCTTTCTGCAGGCGGATTACTGCCATGGCACGGTGGTGTTTGTTGTGTAACGAGCTGGGAGAATAAAACAGCAGCAACATCTGGTGGCTTTCAGCAGCAATGTCATCTTTTAAAATGTTTGGCCAAAAATAAACGTGCAGCAACCCTCTTTCCAGAAACAATAATCCAAATAATCACAGAAACAAAAATAATCAGTTAAAAAAATGCAACATTTATTTGTTTTTAATGTAATCTTTGTGTCTTTCACTAAATCACCAGTCTCAGTGATCCGATGCATGCTCGCACCTTCTTCTTTTTTACATTTAGACAATAACACACATCAAATATAGCTTTAGTAATAAAGAACGCAGACTTCAGCACCTAAAAGTACCGTTTGTTGACTACAACACACTAACTCCCTGATCTCAGATCTGCCCTAACAAGATTAAAGTGTTACCTTGGTCCAGGACAGGTGGAGCGAGAGGAGGAGTAATGATGCTGAGATTATAATCTCAGTGGTTTCACGTCCGTCTTCCATTCATTTCATCCTATTTCCTTCCTTTTGCTTAGAAACATGCACGTGTTCACTGACATACGCGTTAGCAGCTCACGCTGGCTCGTTACACCAGCGGTAACATCTCTGTGTCATGGTGTGCACTGAAACCAGAGGTGTGTCACAGCTGAGTGCAGCAGTCATCTGAAGTCACTGTGATGTCAGAAACCTCTTCTATCCTGCTGATGCTGAAAAGTAAAATGAAAAAAAAAGTTTTGTACAGGAAGGAGTGTAAAGGTGTCTTTATGCTGAGGAAAAGTGTGTTCTCACCACAAGATAAAGCACAGTCACAAATACAAGGAACACACTGTGCAAAGAACCTCTTCCAGCCGGTCTCCTTCTTCTTACAGTTGTCTATCTGGGTGCAGCCCAGCTTGGGTGGGCCCGAGTAGCTCTTCAGTAAACAGGTGGAGTCGCACGTCCCGTTCAGTTCCCCCTCACTGATTTCAATTTGTCCCCTCTGACACATCCCTGAAAAGCAGATCTGTTAAAAGGTTCACAAAGAGAGGTGACGCCCTCCCTTGTCTGTGTCAGCGTGGTTAGTGTTCACTCACTGAGGCAGCTGGGTTTAGGGGTCCAGAGGCCACTAGCCTGACATGACCTGATGGGGTTTCCTATGAGCATGAAGCCAGAGCGACATGTGTACCTCACCACAGAGCCCACCCACCAGTCATTCCCGTACGCCACTCCGTTGTAGTCCACATCAGGCCTCCCACAGTTCACTGACCCACAAAGAGAAACCTACATTAAGCTCTTTGTTTTCTCAGAGTCTGAATGGATCCATCAGAGCTTTAGTCCATGCTCACCTCTGCAAAGGGACTTGTAGCCAAGCCAGCAGCAGCTGGAGTTTCCACACCGATCCCTCCTCACCTCCTGGTGACGAGCCTTGCAGCCTCCTAAACACAGAGGGGCTGACCCGGACCAGTACGAGTCATCCTTCAAGTCCGGCAGGGGGATCCATTCGGTCTCACCTGCAGGTGCATCTGATTCCTCATGAACCATAACTTACAGAGATCAGAGTGAGAAATGAAATAGAAAAAGGTTTTTCATAGAAAACCTTGCTAATATTATTATTATTGAGTAAAATACATGACTTTAAAGCACATGAGTAAATAAGGAGAATGAGGAGATCTTACCACTAACTTCCAGCTCTGTGTTCCACTCAGATGGCTGAGAACTTCCTCTCTGAAAGGACCAAAACAACAGCAGAAGCACATTTAACAGCATGGTGAAGATCCTCTGATGCCGCCGCAAATCTGAAGGATCATCTGAGCCCTGGTCAGCGACAGCAGACCTCTCATTATAACCAAAGTCTGGTCCGGGTAGAGCTGCCTTCTCTGCAGAGCAATAAAGCAGTGAGTGCTGAAGCTAAGCTGTGTGCAGTCTAATCTTACACTTACACACACACACACACACACACACACACACACAGCTAATGCTGTGGTGAAATCTGAGGCTTTGATAATGGTTTGACTTGATGAAGCTCCACTAAGACCGGAGGTCGTGGTTAAAAACTCCATTAAATCAATCAGTTTTGCAGTTTTATAAAATGTATTTGAGGCTCAAGAATTTGGATCAGATCCTTCTAATGAAACATTTCAATTTTTAAAAAGCTGAAGAAACAGCTGAAAGAAAATTTCCATTATTGATTAAAACTTTTCAAACTCCAAAAACCAAATTTACCAGTCATCTAGATCAGGTTGTGTTTAACAGCTGCAGTGCAGCCTTTAGACAGAAGAGGGCGCTGGAACAAAAGGTAGGGAGTAAAAACTACTACAGATAAAAATGAAAGGTTGTCTCTTGTCCTGAATGGAGAAGCTCTGAATGATCTCTCCTCAGACGTATGGGAACAGCAGCCTCACATCTGGAATCTGAATTAGAGTTAGATGACTAATGAGCCAGGAAAGATTTCCTCATAGTAGAAAAATTGTCACAAAACAAAGATGAGGTTGAAGATTGAGTTTTACCAGATCAGATCCTTTCAGATCATCAACAGTTTGTGTTTATTTAACGGTTTGTGGCAGATTTATCTCATCACAACATCCCAGAGTCTCAAGAATTAAATTGAAAATAATTTAAACACTAGAAAACATCAACAAAAGCAAGTGCACAAGGCTGGTGATTTCCTCGGTCCTCGTTAACAGATCAGCTGGTTAGTTCTCGTGTGTTTGACGAGCATGAAGTCAGTCCACCAGCATTCCTTGCTGCTGAGCCGTCTCCTGGAGTTGCAGCATGACGTGGTCCTCTCCTACCTGTGTCAGGACATACAGCATGTCCCCCACCTGACCTCCATCCTCAGTGCTGATGGTGGGCTCCTCAGTCTTCTGCTCCTCCAGCAGCACCCCTCTCAGCTCTGCCTGCACCTCTGCAGCTGCTGCAGGCTCCTCCTCCAGCTCCTGACCCTCAGTGTGGTTACTCTCTTCATCATTGTCCTCCTCGTCCTCCTCATCATCCTCCACTCGCCTCCTCTGCTTTTCCCTCATCAGCTGCTCAGTCAGCTCCACGCTCTCGTAGCGAATCAGCTGCAGTCGCATGAAGCCGTCCTCATGTTCTTTGTATCTGACAAGTTGATGGAAGACCATCAGACTCAAAATACATGAACATGAACTTCTGCTGAAACAGAAGACCTACCTGAATCTGGGGTGTCCAGAGGGCCATTTGAACTGATGCTTCTTGTGAAGATGGACGGTCAGACTGTTGCCTCTGGTGAAACACTGGCCACACACGTGACACTTGTAGCGAGCTGTAAAACTCTTCTGATCACAGGAAGAAAATAAAATGACAGAAGATGAACATTAGCATCTAAAATGAGAAGAATCTGTGAGAGTTTTAAATTCTTTAAGGTTCTCCTCATCAAACCCTGGTGGTGAGAACGTCTCACCCCAGAAGGTTCACATCTGTAACTGAGTCAAAGTTCACCTCGTGTTCTTTTTGGTTGTGAATCTTCATGGTGCAGGACGACCGACAGGTGAAGCCACATCCGGGAACGTCGCAGCGAAACGCTGGATCGCTGCTGTGGGTGTCCAGGTGTTTACGCAGGTCGATCAGGTTCTTACAGCTACAAAAACAAGAGGCAGAAGGCATCAGTCAGAGCTTTCACCTGCATGGTCCGTGTTTGTGAAGAAGTGATACCTGTATTCACAATAGTCACAGCTGTATGGCTTCTCGTTGCTATGGCGAAACTTGATGTGGCTGCGCAGCGCTGAGGGCGATGGGCAGGTCATGTCACACAAAGGGCATTTGTAGTGGCTCACTGTCCCAACAGGAAAGACAAACCAGTAGCTTGATTACTTTTTCCACACTGAGACTAATGAAACAGACAGAGCTGCTTTTTAATAACTCATTAACATTAATCAAAGAGGTTATTCTGGTGGACAGGGACTAAAAATCACATCTATAAAGAAAAAAACTCACCGTGGGTCCTCATGTGGTCTCTCAGCAGTCGTTCTGTTGCAAAACGTTTGGAGCAGTGTGAACACTGGAACCTCTGACCTACAGCAGACACACACACACACAGGCACGCACGCACACACAGAATTATTATTCGAATCTTTCTTTCCTCAATGAGGTCTCAGTCCTGTGCCTGCAAACCCGTGAAAAAGATCTTTCAGATGTTAACTACAGCCTCACATTTAAATAGTGAGTTTTAGTGGAAATAATTTAAATGCTTAGTGAGCAACGGAAGTCATTTCCAGACAAAACTTCCCTGGTTTCCAAACACCAGTCAGGACTCAGGAACAAACACGGTGAAAAGCTGTACAGATTAGAACTTCTGCTGAAGTGGAGACCCACATGAATGCAATGGATAGAAAAAAAACTTTCTTTGATTTATCAAAGGCTCGTGGCAGCTGACCACAGCACTTTGGAGAACAGACCACCATTATTATTTCATTGAGATGGTTTTCAAATTATTGCTGTGTCTTTCTCATCACCAAGGGAGCTCCTCAGGGCTCTGTATTGAGGTCGCCTTTAGAAAACACAGACACCATGGTACTTAGCATGTTGTTGCTAAATAAACATTTAACAATGGTGCTGTTCGGTTTTAGCACACATAGTTAATCATCTACATATACTGAATACCAGTAAGTGAGTGAGTGTGACACTGGTCTATATGGGGTCCTGTGATGGATTGGCGACCTATTCAGGCTGATGACTGCTGGAGATAGACACCAGTTCCCTGTGAGCCTAGTGATGACGGAGCGGTTAAACGGAAACTTTGCAAGTTTTTCATATTTTAAAATAATTTTCTTGAGCCAGTATGTGCTAAAATGACCCTTTACAGGGCTAATGAAATGCCACCCAGCCCCTGTCGCCCCCTGTGGCTAACTTCAGAGTTGCCGGTCTGGTCTGTTGGGATCTGTTGAGCTGACATACATGGTGCTGCAGTCTGCTTCCAGCACATTTCCAGCTGATTTGTTTAATTTAGTGATGAATCACTCCCGTATACACTAAGGAAGGCTGAGGAGGCATTTGAGCAGTTAGATTAAAGTGTTAAAAACACAAACGCACAGCGAAGAGATAAGTTTTGCTTTTGGTTCTACAAACGGACACTAGGGGGTGCTAAAAACAAGTCAAAACGGCCTACTCTCCCTTTAAGATCATGGATGGATGAAAACCTGATAAGTTTATGTTATGCATTATATTTATTTTATTTCTTTACTGTCTTTTTTGTCAAGTTTTAGCTTAAAAATAGTGATTCTAAGAAAGTTTCAGACAGAATTTACCTTCCATAGCACTCTGTCGTATGATGTGGTCAAAGAATTTAGTGTTGTTGGCGTACATCCCCCCACAGCCTGGGCAGGCCACCAGCTTCTCCTGGGTGTGGCTGCGCAGGTGCTCCTTCAGCTTCGGACGTCCTTTAGCAGTAGCTTCACAGTCTACAAAACAAGTTCACCTCTTAACTACTGCCCTGAATAATTCTGACTGTAAAGAATTATTCTGGGATATTAAATACCTTTCCATCCACAGCGTATGGAGAACTCACTGTCTCCAGATGGGATATCCACACACACAGAGTGCATTTCCACATGGCGGTAGAACCACTCGGGGTTTTCATAGGGAGGTTGCTTTAACAAAAACATACAAGAAGTTAGGCGTAAAATGCAGGAAGCCGTTTGCTTTTGAGAGTCTGGAGTAAAAAATAGAGCAAAAAGGTCAGGAATCAAAACAAGAGTTGGATGCAAGTAAATGACAAATAAAATATTCTGGAGGAAGAAGATGAATAGAAACTGGGTTTATGAATTCTGTCTCACCTCACAGTCATCCCACAGACAGATGAAGTTATCGGGAATGTCTGGGATGATGTTGCGGTTGTGGTAAGCGATGGAGCAGCTGCCCAGCTCAGGCTGAGCATCCAGGACCTGCTGACCCAGCTGCTTCAGCTTGGTGTGGTAACAGTGAAACAGGAGGTGTCTGTGAAGTTCTTCAGCCCCATCAACAGAGCAGAACCCACAGTCTCTCCAGGGACACATTCTGTCCTCTTTACAGAAAACAACCAGACTGTTTAACCAACACATGACATCTAAAGAGTCATGACGTTTCCGGTAGACGCCCTCAGGTGGACTCACCTTCTGCCTCCACGTCCTCCTCTGTGTTCCAACTTGTCAGATGGTCATCCACATGTTTACAAAAGTTTTCCATCTGGCTGAACAATTCCTGACACGACCCCCATTCACAGCCTAGTTTAAGAGTTTTTCTCTGCATGCGTCTTTTAGGAGGCATCTCTCTGAGTCAGTTAGCACGAAGGATGCGTTTTACTCCCAGATGTTGATTACCTGCTACTTCCTGCGAGCTAACTTCCACAGAGAAGAACTAAGACGTGTCTGAAACATTTAGCAGATAAAACAGGCAGAATAAATAAATGAATGACTATGAGCTAGTAGACGAGCTGTTAAAAGCGTTAGTTTATCTGACTACCAGCGCTATGTGGGTAACTTTGAGTTACCAGAGCTCGGGTTGTGTGCAACACAATAAGATCACCGGCTGAAACATTGCGTAGTTCAATAGTTCCGCGTAAATTTATCTTCTTCATTTATATGAAGGTCAATTAATGGCTTTAAAGACTATTTTAAAAAAACAATCAGAGAAAAATAATAATATGTTAGTTTTATATAATTCCATTTAGGTTTAAAATCTTTGTATCTTTTGAGCAATATCACTTTGCAGATGTTAAAAAATACACACACACACACACACACACACGCACACACCCGCACACGCACACACACACACATAGTGATAGCAAAGGCAATTTCATAAAAGGTGGTTCATGTATGTGCATAAAGGTAAACATCAGTACATCTAAATATTATAAAACCTTTTAAATTTAATAAATGCTTGTTTTTTAACTTTTACATCTGATTTAATTTGATACAAAGTGATTGATAAGCGAGTAAAATATTTAGCTGGTATTTAAATGTTGGGAGTACCCTATACAACCTAGAGGTCTAAAGCATCATTAAACTGAAACAATCAAGTACAAGCATCTTATTTAGTGTTAATTCACCGTTGGGAAGATATTTTCTGCAAATAAGTTTCAATCTAAATCTTCAAGAATTTAACACCAGAATGTTTTTTAGGTAATTCTTTCAACCATTTATCAGAATGTGACTTGATTATCCTGAGTCTGTATTTATCATCACCATCTTTCCCTAGAGAAATAAAACAAACACTAAATAAATCGATGGGAGATTACAAACATAGATTATTCGTACATAATTTCTGTCAGTTTGAACCTGCACACTCATAAACAGCACATTGTCTTTTATTGTCTTTGTTCTGCTGCTACCTGATGGTTTGAATCAGAATATGAGTCCAATTATAATGAAAAATGAAACATTTTTTAAAAATTTTATTTCAGAATTTTTGTAATTACATTCTTTAAGAAAATCAATTAGGACCAGCTTGTTTCACATGGTTTTCTGTCCATTCTCATTACTAAGGAGAACCGCCACCCTTCATAAAGCTTTTTCACAACAGCACAGACACTATTAGCTTTCTCCATCGGCACTAATACACCTTCTATTTACCACATCCACCATGTTCCATGTTTCAGGTTGTTACAACCTTCCTCACTAGCTCCATAAGCAGTCTTTGTTTTTCTTTCAGAGCTAAAATCAAAACAAGAACCCGACTTTCCCCATCAGTGCAACGTTAATGCGTTTCGTTACTTTGATACTTCCACAAATTCAAGGGAAATTCAGCCAAAAACACTGGCTTTGCAAAAGCAAAACTTTGGCCTTCCTTACTGTGCTTTGTTTAAAAAAATAAAATACAAAAATGGACATCTCTGATTGGACAAAACAATTTTTTGACCCATTTGCATTTTCTGTCTTCAGTGTTGAAACCCAGTCCAGATGTGGAACATTTACAGGTGAAACAAACATGAAATATCTCTTCCAGTGCAGCGCTGAGCCTTTTCTGAGAGTGAAGGCAGAGAGCTAATTAAAGGCAGAAGGGTCCCGAGCCTTTAAAGCAGCACCTACACGTCATAGAAGAGACGAACCAGGTGGTAACGGATCCCAAAAGCCACCGTGCTCCCCATCACCTGAGTGAGAAAAAGAAACAAGCAACAGGTGAACGGTTTCCCTCGGTCCAAACGGCGGATTTGGATGCAGCAGGTGTTTGGTGTACCTGTATGATGAGCATGATGACGGTTAGATTTCTCTCATGGATGGGTCCAAATAGTTTCAGAACCAGATTTATTAAAGTCATGTTGTTGCACTCAATAAACTCATCTCCCTCCTGGCCCCGGCGCACCTCCAGCAGCTTTAATAATTCTGCAGCCTGTTGGTCATCAAAGTCATTAATATAATAATAATAATCAACACACACAGAGAAAGCTGCCACGTTCGACCAATAAACTACATCTGACTTATCGATAAAAGGTAACCTGGTTTTTGGAACTTGTATTGCTGCAGTTTTTGTCAAGAGGCTGAGATTTTTAAAGAAAATTTAAAAAAGACAGAGTAATAAATCAGATCAGATCTCCCCGTCTAAATGAAAACAGAACCATTGAGCGAGAGCAGCTTTACCTTCATAATCAGGTGTCCCAGCTTGGAGAGGTCTTTGATTTTAAATTTAGAGTAGCTCATCCCCAGTTTGCCCGTGTCTGGATTCAGTCTTTTAGTTGGAATGAAAAATACAGAAATTGTTAGAGAGTACAAAAAATACAAAAGTCTAGTTTACCTCAAAGGCAGGAGAACTTAAAGCTTTTCAATGTGGTGGATCAGTAGAGAGTTTATAGTAAAACTGTATGAAAGACGAGTATTTTTCTACCAACAAGACTCTCAGTGAGTTAAAGGTTGAATATGGCACACGAACACTCTGGCGAACTCTAGGGTTCAGAGGTGGTATTGCAACAACATAACTAATTTTCCAGCCGTCGGGGTGTTGGTTCACTGCTGACATGTTAAGTGACCAGCCTTGTCGAGTCCGCCATTTTACACAGTCCCAGCCTCGCCTTGCTGAGCGGACTTTTTAGCGCAACAGTGCCCTCTAGTGGCTGGTAGATGTAAACATAAACCCAGTGTTGTGCCCGTCAAAATAAAATTTTGATTGTTTATTTTTTTAAATATAGCTTTTAAAGGAAAAACTGTACATTCATTCTGCACACCTCTAAACACGCCGTGGAGGTTTTATTTTTTAAAATATAGCTTTTTATTCAAATTTTCCATATTCCACCTTTAATAAAATACCATTAAAAAAAACTCCACGGGGCATTTAGAGGTGTGCAGAATGAAGGTACAGTTTTTTCTTTATATGCTATATTTTAATTCTAAAATAATCAAATATTTATTTTGACGGGCACGACACTGGGTTTATGTTTACATCTACCAGCCACTAGAGGGCACCGTTGCAGGTTGCCAAATACAGTAAACAGTCCGCTCGGCACAGCGAGGCTGTGGAAAATGGCGGACTCGGCAAGTCAAGCAGCTGCTTCTGAGCCCAGAAGATGTCGTTATCCTTCTCAGAAGAGGAGCGACCATAAAAGATCTAAAACCAGAGTGAGTTTAGGTCGTCACTGGACCTGGTGCTGGCTGCTCACTTCACGTATCGGCAGCGAACCTGGCATCCTGACGGCTGGAAACCTTGCTCTATTGTTGCAGCTGCCACCTGCACACACTAGATGTCACTGTGGTGTTCATATTCAACCTTTAAAAACTTTAAATACAGCATATTTACAAAGCTACCTGCAACAGATGAACCGTGTTTTAAGGTTTTATTTTAAAAAACAGGAAAAAAAATCCAGCAAATCAAGTTTAAAGTCAGAAAAAGTCTAGACAACCTAAGATCACTTATAAGGATCCTCAGAAACTGTGGATTTTTTGAAGAAATGTACAATAATCTAGGAAATGATTCAAGACTTTTGCTCCATACTGTGTATTTTACATAAAAAGTAAATAGACAAAATCTGTTTATAATGATAAATGCGTTACCTCGGTAATCGATGCCTGGGACAGGGGATGATGTGAAAAAGCTGAGGCAAAGAATACACAAAGTTTATCACTTGAGGTATAAAGAACAGCAGCATTGTTTTGCTGAAGTGTCCCAGGATGCCGACTACAGCAAAGGTCATCCCAGCGAAGTAGCAGAACGTGTCTCCCACAAACACAGACGAGGGATACCTGCCACAACACAGGGCAATATCCAACTTTATACTCTAACTTAGACGTGTGTGTAAAAAAAAAGTACCAGACTGTAGGTGTGACTCACCAGTTGTGGTAAAAAAGTGCTAACGTGGTAAAGAAGAACGGTATCATGAAGTAGAGGGAGAAAACGTGGTCGTCCCGGTAATCTCCTGAAAGTTTCAAAGACACAACAAACAAAATGTCACATATCTGACATCACAAAAAAAGAATCTGTAAAATATAAGTTAAAAAAAAGCAAACGGTTAATAAAACGATGTTTTCTGGGACGATTTTCATGGTCGATATCTAGATGTTCTCCATCTAAAATGTCACTAATAACATCAGCTGATGCAGAACATTTCTGAAGCTGAATCACTGAATTTAACCAACTGTTAAATCTTAAGTTTGTGAACTGCTCAGTGTTCAAATCAGACATCTAAAGTTATTAAAACAAATCAAACTAAATGACCTAATATTCAAAACTGGTAAATAAAAAGAAATATTAGCTGAAAATAAATTTTTAGACCATTAATTATGCAGATGTTCTTCAGGAACGTAAATATACATATAAATTAAATTCTGCAGCAACACCAGGCTGCCCGGAGATGTGCCTGACTTTAACTCTGCTATCCTAAAGAATTATATGAGCTGATGCCGATGCATAAAAATCGGTAAATAATGGCTGACTGATTTTGAACGGTGTTGAATGCCTATGAGACATCTACACACCATTTTCAGATACATGTTGGTCATGTCCAGATGTGTCAGGGTGGAGTGCAGGATAAAGGAAATGGTTGATCTCTCTGGACACTTAGTGATAATTGATGTGAATGCCACCGGACAAAACTCATCCAGGTCATATGAGAAAGCAAGTTTTTGTACTAGCATGATGTTTGAGGTCTTCAGACATGTGGGAATGATCACCTGCTCCTGTGACAGGTTAACTATGTCATCAACGAGTGCCCGTCTCCAGGATCTAGCCATGGATCCCACCAGGCCCTTTGGCTGTATGGTCACACTCAAACCCATTCCTGCTTTTAAAGATCATTTCATCTCAGCTCGACTCTGAGATGGACTCTGCTCAGTCCGGCCTGCACGTTGTTGGTGGAGAAAACCGATGGCCAGTCATGACCTGGAGTACATTTTTGTGGCAGGTTGTTCTTGTTATAGTGGGCGTAGAAGCTGCAGACTCTGTTTGGGATGGAGGCATCGGGTGTGTGGAGGGGGCTGCTCTGGTGGGTTTTCATTCTGTGCTAGGGTGGATTCAAATCATGTAATACCCCCTAGCCAAGTATCTAAGATGAGATGATACATTTCTTAATACAACCAATGTAGAAGGTGAACAATCACACACACCACTGAGCTCCAGCAGGTTGAAGATGATGATGGAGCCAGAGATGAACAAGGCTTGGCCTGACTCGATGCCGTTGATGCCTGCTAATATGTTGATGGCATTTGTGCAGAAAACGGCAAGCATTCCCATGTAGACATAGTAGAGGATACCTGCAGAAGCATGACAACAAAAGGGCATGATTGTAAACAGATTATGGTTATTTCAGCCATTTTAAAAAACTCTAACTTAGGTGGATGTCACATTGAATGTTTAATGTGGCAATTCCAGCCTGGAGAAATCTCAGAACTTCTCACCCAGATCCAAGTGTAGCCCGAGAAGAGCTCTGAAAGGCTTGGGCACCACGATGACGGTGTTACCAAAGTTAGTGAAGTACACCATGAGCAGGGGCAGAGAAGCCATGGTGGGAAGAAGGAGCTTGTGTCTCCATCTCAGGTTCAGCACGTCGTCAGCAAAGCCCAGAAAGATCATGCAGCAGATGGCCAGAAGAGCACCAATCAGCTGCACAAACTGCTCAACAAAACACACAGAGGTCAGTCTGGGGTCAAAGGTTCCTTCATGAGAGGAACACTGGTGTTCAAACACAACCCACCTCATCATGTGGGAAACCCATGCACTGGTCTCCTACAAAGCAGCTGAGGAAAGGCACTGGGATGAAGCAGAAGAGGATGATGAGGAAGACTGTCCCACTGATCACTCCTTGAGACTCTGGCCTGCAAACAAGGACGAGCAGGAAAGGAGATGATGAGGATAAGGAGCACATTACACTAGAAACATCAGGCTGTCATAAAACCAGACAGTAAAAAAGAACGTACACTTCCTTTTTTGTTGTTTTGTTCAGATCCATCCCATAGAGTCGAGCTGAGATGAAGTGATCTTTAAAAG
Source organism: Aphyosemion australe (assembly GCA_006937985.1). NCBI lineage: Eukaryota > Metazoa > Chordata > Actinopteri > Cyprinodontiformes > Nothobranchiidae > Aphyosemion > Aphyosemion australe. Next base: position 663,094 of record SSNS01000101.1, on the reverse strand, counting down.
CAGGAATGAGTTTGAGTGTGGCCAGACAGCCGAGAACAGACATGAGGCAGTTAATCACCAGCGGCACGGTGGGAACTGGTGACATGATTTCAGGCATTCTGATGAATCTGTCACTGATCAGATCCAGTTGCTGCAGTAGGTATATCTGACGTAGTCCTTTCACACGATGATCGACGAGGAAGCGGTTATTAACGAGGTAACCGCGTCATTTTAGACCACAATGCATCTCGGTAATTCCGTCGTCAGACCAGAACAAATCCATAAATCTGAGCGGTAATCCATACCACCTTTCATTATGAGCTGCAACTGTTTTGCTGTCTAAACTCCACGTCTATTAACAGTTCATTCAGTAAGTCGCTGCCATCATCATGCACTAGGACTTCCGGTCAAGCTCTTCAAAATAAAATAAAAAACCGTCTGCACGTCACCTGGTCAACAGCTAGAAACACAAATATATTTTGATTAAAACACATAAAACTCTATCTTTGTTGTAATAATGAAATATTTGATTATTAAACGGTTTCGGCTTTATTAAAACACACTTAAATACATTTATTATGTGACTTCCGAATGTGACAAACTACTACATTTACGCTAACTTGACACGGAAGTAAGATTTTCTTCTTCGCTAAAAAGAACGTAAAACATTTTATACTGCCACCTGGAGCCCAAGTTTGTTCTTTACACTGAGCATATTTTTGGAAAGTGGAGGATTTAATCATCACTGGGTGCCAAATTACTAACCTTTTTAACATTGTGTAAATTTTATTTTGATTTTTTAAAATCTGTGATTGTACAAAAGTTTAAAATGGAAATTTATAATCGGAATATTCATTAATTCATTAGTTCGTTCATGAATTCATTCATTCATGAATTCATTCATTCAGTCATTCATTCATTCATAAATATGAAACCTTTCATTTAGAAAATCTCTCCTATACTGATTATAATTTGAGAGCCATAAAATCGATTAAGGAGCAAGTTAGAATGTTTAATAAATGTTCATTATCTTCTGCATTTATGCATAATGCAGTTTGTGTGATTCATGAGGTTTAAATTATTTTTATGTTTTAGGAGTTAGTCAGAAAGAAAAGAGCTAAATACAGTGTTCCTACAAGAAAATTACACTTTCCTCCTTCTGTGCTTCACAAGTTGGATTAAAAACAAGTTGTGGGATTGACTGATTTTCAAAATTTGACTGTAGTACAAATAAAACTACAACTGACGTGTTGATGCTTTTTCTTTCTTTCTCGACACAAATTTAAAAAATAAATTCTGAAAAAGAGTTGTCTTATTTTTTTCTTGTTATTCTCCCAAATCCATAATTGAAATACTTCTCAATCAGGTTTAAATGCCTTTTTTTTTGACTAAACATGCTGCATTTAAAGCTGCAGTAGCAAATTTGGAAAACAAGTTAGCTTAAAACATTTCTTTTCATGATTCTTAACAACCTTCTTACATAGTATAGCTATAAATATATTGTGGGGATTTAAAAAAGAAAAACAAACAACCAACCAAACAAACAAACAAACAAAAAAGTGGTTCTCTCACGTATGTATGGAAGATGATTAGGGCCACTGAAAAGAAAAAAAGAAAAGAAAAATAATTCTGACTTTTTCTCAGAATTATTAAAGTCAGAATTTTGAGATAAAAGTCGGTATTATCTTCCTTTTTAATGGCCCTAATCCTCTTCCTTACATTTGTCTAAAGCCCTCTGCCAATAACATGGCTCGGACAGAAAGCAACTGTTGGACCATTCGGTTGTTGGTCTCGCCGAAACGTTGCACTCAACTTTAGGACAAACTAGAGTCCTAAAAAAAAAACACCATTTGAAGTCACGGACAACAAAAGATGCTTGGACCTAGAAAACGGCAACTGGTGTTTAGTGCTATCTCTTTTCCTCTGGTAATGTGGATTTCCGGTTCTGACAGATGCAGCCTATAGGGAAGATACCCGAGGGAAATGGGTGAGTGTTCTGTGACTGTTTGCATTCAAAACCTAGCTTGTTCTGCTATTGCAGATTTAAATAAGGAACTATAATGAAATAATTGGAGTTTTTGATTGTAAACATCCATCCATCCATCCATCCATCCATCCATCCATCCATCCATCCATCCATCCATCCATCCATCCATCCATCCATCCATCCATCCATCCATCCATCCATCCATCCATCCATCCATCCATCCATCCATCCATCCATACATACATAGCGCTCCATTTCAATGTATCAAAACTGTTAAACACTTACATTTTTAACTCGTCATAACAACTTAGGCACATCAGACTTGACAAATCTGTCCATCAAACCCTTGGGACGCTCATCAATTTAGTCCCAATATCACATTTAGTTTTAGCACAGTGAGTGTAAGAACACTGTGTTTCTGTCTTCTCCCCAGCTTTTCTCATTCATATTAATGCGGCTGTCTGTTCCAAAGGTCTTGAAAGAGTGGTTCAGGGAGCATGAGACATCATTTTCACACATGGATTGGCCACCACAGAGTCCAGACCTGAACCCCATTGAGAATCTTTGGGATGTGCTGGAGAAGGCTTTGTGCAGCGGTCAGACTCTACCATCATCAATGCAAGACCTTGGTGAAACATTAATGCAACACTGGATGGAAATAAATCTGGTGACATTGCAGAAGCTGATCGAAGCAATGCCACAGAGAATTTGTGCTGTAATCAAAGCTAAAGGAGGTCCAACGAAATATTAGAGTGTGACCTTTGTTGTTGGTGGTCACTTTTTTTTTTGGCCGAACAGTGTATTTGATATCAAAAAACAGATTTCAGGTCCTTCTTTCAAAGAACACATACATATTGTGTCAATTGTTCAAAAAAATGTAATAAAAAACATCAAATTAATTTGATTTTCTTTGTGGGCACTTATAATTATTCTAAACCAACAGAAGCTGATTCTGAACACAAAATGAATGAGCTTGTTGGTGCACAAGGGAGGGAGGAGCATGTTTTTGCACATGTGCATTAGTATTATAAAACAGAAACTAGATAAATCACTGTATGTATCTTCATCTGTCCTAAATGAATCACCTCAGGGTGTGCACATATATATACTAACACAGTATTATGACCTCCTCTTTCAAAAGGTAACATTTTACATGTTATATGTTAAGTCTATTTGAACCAGTCATGGTTCCTTTGATTATTAATTCAGCTTTTCCTTTTTAGTTTGTTTATAACAGAAGATGCTTTAATTTTGCAAAAATAATAATTATGACTTTTATTTTCTTAAATACTTATGTTTTGTAGAAAACTATAAGGTTCACTTGATTTCCCTAAAAATTTCAATGGGATTGTAAAATTGTATTTATGCGTAATAACCTGCAACAGGGTGACTTAACAAGCTAAAGATTAGTCTTGCTCATTAACAAGTCAGCACTTTTTGAATAAAATATTGTATTATGTTTTGCATGATTAGATTATGACATCACAATCGGGATTTTTTCTTTCTTCCATCAGATAAAGTAACCATTAGAAAGGTTTATTTTTTTGAGTGTTGTTGTAATGTTACTTACATACCAACAGAGGGCGATAGGTGTCCAACCAAAGCAGCTTCCAAAGATCAAGGAAGAAGTGGAGGAATACCTCATAGGCATGACCATAGAGATATCTATGGGCATGACCCTGAGAGAATAGGTAGATAGATAGGTCTCAGGAGGCCATTACAATGTGTTTTCTTTTGTGGTGTTGTTGCTCAAAGACGTACAACAGAGATTTGAGTCACCAAGAGGACAAAGAAAGGAGGAAGGGCTGAGATCAAGATTAAAACCTCGATAAAAAGGGGAAGTTCTCCAGACCCACAACTGCTCTTCCATCACTATTGCAAAAGAATGTTTCCTCTGAGCAAACCACAAATAAATAAATTAAAAAACAGACTTTATTTTATGTACAATACCAGCTCAATTGCCCCAAATTCACTACCAGAAATGAATGAGGCTAGTTCATTATTATATATATTATATATCATAATTAGCTAAATCATCATTTTGAGATACTAAGTCATAATTATGAGATTTTTTAAATCTGAGTATTATCTCCGTATATGACGTTTGTGCCTTTTTCAGCAACCAGCATTCAAATCCAAAATATTTTAAATGAATTTAGAAAATGCTTTTATTTTGAAGCCTCTGCCTCTCCTGCCTCTTGCTTCCGTTTGTGTTCCTAACTTCCTGTCCCGCAGCGCCACCTGGAGGCCATTGCTAGTCTGTCAAATCGTCATCGTTAGCGGCAGAAGGGCACCATCAGCGCAGATTTGAAACCGTTCGGAGCCTGTAATTCTCCCGCAGGGAGCAGAAGGTGTGTTTTGGTGTCGACAACTGAAAGCGGAAAGCCGCTAATAAAAGCGCTTGTGACGGTCAGGGCGATGGGACTTACGTTTGCCTCTCGAAGCGCTCCATGTCGCCATGCCAGCTTCTTCGCTTTCGGTTACCTGGAGTCTGCAGCTCAGACGCTTTGAATTGAACTTCAGGTTGGTGTGAGCCCGCTTTCGATTATTCTACTGCTTTCTTTCACCTGCGCTATAAAGCAGCCCCCATCCCGCATCTCTTTATTTTATGTAACCTTTCACGCAGTTTTTATTTCATCGCTTTCTGCAGCGGTTCACAGAACATCAGAGTTACCCTGATTTCAGCCTCCATCATGCCTGCTTTATGTGTGACAGTAATACCATCAATCAGCCTGACCATCTATGTGCTGACATTCACAGGCTGAAGGGGGCTGAGCTGCTCTAACTTCCATCTGGACCTGGTGATATGAGAGGCTCCAGGAGGCGCTGATGGAGCTCCAGGAGTTGAGCTGGCTCTGTATGGTGGCTCTCTTCTTGGCCTCTTTGCTCATTGTGCTTAGATGGCTGATCCAGCATTCCGTGACTTTACTGCAGCTGTGGAAATCCAGAAAATCATCCAAACAAAGCAGCAAGGAGACAGCATGGCAGAAGAAGCAGCAGGTCTTCCTCACACCCCCCCTCCAGAGCCAGGCTGGAGGAGTCTGGGGCTTCCTGCTGAAGCTCCGCTCTGGGAAGGATGGAAGACCTGCATCTGAGGCTGGAGTTAAAGGCTTGCTGACCGCTCTGTTCTCCTTCAAGTCCTTCAAGGAGCACTGGCAGAGAACCTGGGTGAAGGCTCTGAACGAACAAGCTCAGAGACATGGGGTGAGTGGAGAGTTTCACTGCGTGGAAGGTTCTGCCACTGAACAAGAGTCCATGTTTGCTGGAAGTGTGTAGGCAGAGAGGTGGAGGTGTGGGGGTGTTTCTGACCGGTGAGAGGATGAGGAGGGGGCAGAGTTCTTGTGTAACAGCTCTGAATCGATGCACAAAAGAGAAGAGAGGGGCGACGAGTCAGCACAGCAACACCCACACAGATGATAAGAATAGTCTCACAAAGGATTTTGTTCCATCATGTAAGGTTGTCTCACCTATTTTGCATCTCATAGCCCTTCACAAGCCTCATCCCTGCCTCAGGCGTGAACGTGGTCAGTCCTCCAGACAGCTAGCAGTCTGAATGTTAGAGGCTTGTCGTAAGTTTCTAAAGGCCCCCTTCTTTAAATAGTACCTTTGATCTTGTGCGAATAAAATGTCTGATCTGATGTTTTCTGTGAGAGCTCGCAGAGGAGAGGTGCCCTCGTGGTTCTAAAACACGATTGAGTGAATGTGTGTGGAAGGTCAAAGGGGTCAGAATGGACCCACACCACAAACAGCTGATTCATGAGCATCACTCACCTTATACTGATTAAAAGCATCCTCTTGAATGTTCATGTAAACAGGATGAGTAAATGGTATATGGCCTGTATTTGTATAGCACATTCTTAGGGTTCTACAACCCCCCAAGGCGCTTCACAACACAATCAGTCATCCACCCATTCACACACACATTCACACACACACCAGGGCTAGTTCAGGTGATTACTTTCAGTTTGGCTCGTATGGAACGACGTTCCTGAGGGAGTGGGTGCTGCTTAAAGGATAAAGAGTAGCTCCATTTCTAATTTTGACTTTATTTTGGTAGAAATTTTAAGAAATTCCAGATATACTTGGATGCCAGGATGAACCAGAAATGCTTCACATAGCTGCTGCTGGTGATATTTTTGTGTCTGAATTAGGGACAGACCAATATATCGGGCCGATATTTACTGTTTTTTATACATCGGCATCGGCCGATATTTGTCCGTAGTAAAGCCGATTTAAAGTCAGGCACATCCTCAGGCAGCCCGGTGCTTTTGCAGAATTTCATTTAAATGTATTTCTACGTTCACTAATAACATTTGCATGATAAATACTCTAAATTAACTTTATTTCGATGTCTGACTTTAAAGGAGTCATCACCTGAAATTTTCACTTTTCCACTTAAAAACATGTCTATAATGGCCTCCTAATGATTTTTCACTGGCTGAGAAGCTGATATTTAACATTGAAGCATTTGTTTAATCTTGCCTTCTTCAACCAGCTCACATGCACCCCACGAGCACGCGCACTCCAAAACGAGATTAGCCTATATGTTGTAACAAAGGCCGAATATAAACACATTTGAACCAGCAGCAAACAAACCAGCACAACAAAGCTCATTTCATAACGTGAAACGCATAAATTATGTCTTACTGTTGACGACTCATGTTATAATCCGTGTTATGGGAGACAAAACTCCGATCGGTTTGTGTATTCCATCTTCACAACAGCATAAGAGCCGATGCCTGGCTGTTAGAGTGCTTTGTCCCAACTCAACAACAAGCGAGGGCGCCATTACGCACGAGGCGAGGCTCGGGCTCGTACATACATGGTTGGATCCCGTAGGTCACTGCCAGGTCGGGTTCAGTTATAACTTTTGTTGTTTTGGAGCGAGACGCTGAAGCTGCTTCCTGCTTCCTTCCACCAATCACCGCACTCCTCAGTCCTGCGCACGTCTGAGACAGCTGAAATATCGCGTGTGATCTCGCGAGAAAATATGCCCTTTACAGAAAAGTATCAATAAAGCACATTTTAAATTTATTTTTCCAATACAATTTATTATAATGGTCTAAAAGACTATAATAGGACGTAGATATTCACTGTATTATAGGTGATGACTCCTTTAACACTGAGCCGTGCACAAAGTTAAGATTTAACAGTTGGTTAAATTCAGAGTTCAAATACTGACTCAGCTTCAGAAGTTTTGTGCAGCCATCAACTGATGTTATCAATGACATTTTAGCATGAAAATAAGGTGGAAAATGTCTAGATATCGGCCATGAAAATCGGCGTTGGTATCAGCAATAGGAAAACCAATATCGGTTGATCTCTGGTCTGAATAAAGAAAATAATTCATGTAGATGGTTATTTAATGCAACATTCTTGTGGTTTAAGGTTTGTAAAATGATGTTTGCATGAACTTCTGTGGCCTTTTGGAGACTGGAGCTGTTTTGAGGCATTACATCACACTTTGGTCTCATCAGTCCTGTAGGATGAAAACTCTCCAAATAGAGGCCATCCGGATCGAAATCTAGTTATTTACCGACACTTTCACACAGAAACCATCTTCAGATTGTCTGAATTGTCCATGAGGCTGCCACTTTTTATCCTTTAAACTCGACTCTCGACTCTCTCGACTCATATAGCACCTTACAGACACTTACATGCCACCAAAGTGCTTCACAGACGCAAATAAAACATAACACATAAAATCCACTACAAAAATAAAACACAACCAAATAAAAACATTAAAATAAACTCTCCCAGGAACACCTGCACACTGCTTCCTGGTCTCTCGTTGGTTCAGTTTAATTCCATAATGTTGAGATTAGAGATTCACTTGCATTTTCCTGTCAGTGAATGCACCGTTTCCAAGAAGTACTTCATAGCAAAATCAGAACAGAAAGGAGTGACATGAAAAAAGAAAGATGCAACTCCTGATGTGTTTCTGTTTTCAGCCTTTTGGGATTCCACAGTATCTGCCTTCATCTAGTCCTGCTTGTTTAGATGAGAGGGACTCTGATGTTTGGTGGAAGCTGTCGTTTGTACTACATGGTAGAAGATGGGAATGTACTGCTTGGTTATCTTCCAACGGCGTAATTGCTTGGTCCATTTTGCACTTTGAAGCTCTCAGTAGCCAGTAACTTAAATCTGGACGGAGTCTTAAAGGGACTATGTGGACTTTGAAATTTTTATGCTCGCGATTGCCCCCTCAGGCCAAACGTGTAACTGCAGCTTCAATAGTAACCTCGTGCACGAGGCATGCATGCTGTAAGTGCACACTCCTGAATGAAAACAACAGCTGAGTCAGTCCTGCTGCTGATGGCTCTTCTAAATTGTCTTTCAAGTCTGCCTCCACACAATCAGCAATGTCCAAAACAGAATATAATATAATAGAATATAATAGAATAGTCTTTATTGATTTTGTACAGGGTACAGTGTAATTGGAGTGCCACGCCCTTTGGTGCAAAACGTAAAAGAATACAAAAATTAATGCAGAAATGATATAAATATAAAATCAACAATAATATGTGCAAATATACACACAGAGTAGCAGCATTAGTTGGGTTCTGTGCAGGTCACTATTGTAAGCAGAATTTTAGCATATTGAGTGAAACTCAAATAGCACATATTGTTAGCCTATATAATAATTATAATTGTTATATAATAATTATAATTGTTATAATTGTCAGCTTCATTGAGGCCAATGCAAGAAAGTTGGTCAACCTCATCCTGTGATGCACACCTATTGCACAAGACAAATACATTTTATATAATCGGTGAATAGAAAGTGAGAGTGGGATGTTACTACGGTATTAAAAAAAAACAATAATAAAACATACCTTATTGATAATGGAGGTACATCATTTGAATCATACGGGTCTAAAGCTCCTTCCTTCTCTTTCCAGCTCTAGTCTGGAAGTAAAAACAGCAGCAAAACATGATTATATATCCTGACATATAGCCATTGCATTTCTATGAGAATAATTTGTTACTTACACACTGTTTCCAAACTATTGGCTTGTTCCTCATCTAAAGAGTTCTTTCAGCTCCATCGATTTGATGCTACAAAAACAAACAGAAAACATCAATTACAAAAACATAGGTTATGAATCAAATGATTAAAGCTCTGCATGTTTCTGCATTTACCAAGACTTCTCATAAATGATAACCAGGACTGCTTTTATTCTCCACATCCAGACACAATTATCCTATCTTCTGTCTCATGAACAGAAGCTGGGATGTTTTTGCCCACAAAGTTTTTCTTTTTTGCTCCAACAACACACTCCTCTGGTTATGACTTTTACTTTCATGTGCTCCTGATCTATTGTGCCTCTCCACCTGCATGGATCCACCTGTCTGTCAGCACATCTGAGGCTGGTCAGATGCTGCGTGTTCAAATGCCGGCCAGACCGATGTTTATTTTCGTTCTTTGCCTTCGGCGACCAGACTCGAGTTTTGCCCTTTTTGTCGCGCTGGAATACACTCTTCGGTTCTTTGTCTTGTTTGGGCTGGAGTTTCGCTGGTGCTTGAAGCAGCTCTCTTCTTGTTCATGGCTGAATCAGCTACTAAAACCACCTCTCGCTCTACCGCTAAGCTACAGCTAGCAAACAAACGCTGCGGGCACGTGAGCGCGCATGACGTCATCATGCAGCCTCTGGAGGACACTGGGGAAGCCTGCTTGCTCGACCCGAGCAAGATCTTTTCTGTGAGTGTACAGGCCTATAGAGGCAATCACAGTAAAAATGCCAGGGCTCATTCTACAGGACCAGGGCATTGCAGGAGAATGTATGAGGAATACATTTTAAATTTCTATATATGTATTGGCTGTTAAACTTCCACATAGTCTCTTTAAGAGACCTTTGGACTTTGGAGTGTTTTATGTTTCCAGATGCCGGGCACATCAGACGGTCATGACACCTCTACGGCCGTACGGCAAAAAAAGAATAAACCACAGAGCTGTTGTCACTCATACAGAGAGGATTGGAGTCTTTTTATAGCAACACTAAATACTGAGCATGAATAAGTCTTTTAGGAAATTAAATTTGGAGGAATTTTAGTTTTTGAAAGTGATCGCCACAGTAAAACCCTTAGGATTATGAACTGCTTTCAAACAGGAAGTCCAAGTTATTGATGTGAGATTTCTAAGTGCATCATTGGTCTGAGGAGACAAGCTGCCTGTGTTTGTTTATCTCTGAGCTGTCGAGTTTGAGCAGCGCGTGTGAGCCAAGGCTTGCCCGGCTTCTCTCTCGCCACAATAAAATGTCTGCCAATCATTTTGACTTTGCACAAAGCAATCTGGTAATCTGCTAATCTAAATGTGTGCAAATCAGCTGTAGCCAATTGTTAAGGAATCTTCAAACGAACAATGAAAAACATGTCTGCCTGAGACGATGCACTGACAAGATGTAATCTAGAGTCAGTGTCTTGAAGCTTTTACTTTCTTATTTAGAACCAGACTTGAAAAACCTCCTTTAGGGGTCTAGGGTAAAGTATAAGGGTCAAAAAGCAGTTACATTGCATTCTTTACTTCTTACATGCTGCAGGAACCTGCCACCGGCCTGGCAGGTCCCTGCAGCTATGCTGAAAGCAGACACGAGAGCAACGACCCGTACCGTCGTCTTACAGAGTCACATTCTCCTTCACTTCATGATTATGTTTCTGCATCAGACAGAACAGGAGCTTCCCTGGAGGAGCACGGTGCAATGAAGATCCAGCCTCGGTGTCATCATCCGCCAAGTCATTTATCGCGTTAAGCTAACTACATCTCCATCAGGTCGATGCTGACAGAAGATTTTAATTATTAAAGGAGCAATATGTAAGATGTTTACAGTGAAATAATCACAAAACAGTCTAATGTCTCAGTCATGTTGAAAGGAAGGTTACATTGAAACAGATTTCATTTTCAGCCAGCTGGGAGGTTGTCAGTTTTTCTCCATTAAAAAAAAAACAAACAAAAAAAAAACAAAAGAGGGACGCAGTTGCTGTTTACAATCAGTGAGTTTGTGAGGTTGCAGAATCTGCAGCGAGCTAACGGTGCAGTGCCGTCATTTATTATTTAACACCGGCAGGCAAAAAGCTCCAGAGATGTTTAAAGAACTGAAGCCAGTAAACAGGAGAGGCCAAGAAGTTATTTCTTGTACCCCCAAGGAGCCACGGCATCTTTTTATTTTACTCTAATATTTGGTGAAGCAGGCTAGAAGCTAGCGTTGAGCTAACAATGAATTAGAAGCGAATAGTTGGCTGTAAAAACATCTCAAGCTATTTTTTCAATTAACAAATAACTCAATATTACAGTGAAATGTTAGTGTGAAGTGAATAATGAGTCAATCGTGGCATTTTACTTCCTTTAATGAGTCATTCAGATCTAGTGCTGGGTATTGTGGCCAATTTCCTAAATCAATTTGGTTTTGATTCATAAGGCTCTGAATTGATTAATCACGATTTGATTCGATTCAGTTCAGTTCAGTCTGGTCTTAAATATTAATAATCTTTGGATAGGATCATATAGCATTGTCGCTACTGCATGTTTCTCTTGATATAAGAATAAGAATACCTTTATTTGTCCCTCAGTGGGGAAATTGCAGTATTGTGCATATGTGCATGTGCATTTAGTGTCTTTTTACATTCTTTTCATTTAGCGACTTATTGTTGGAATTGGGTGCCGTTGAGGTAGAAAACAATGTTTTTATCATTTAGACAAGCTTCCCGAATTCACGATTAGGTGGGGTCTGTGCCCTCCCTCTCCGTTGCACCCTGTGTCAGTACCTTGGCTGCTGCAGTTGACCTACAGTCACCGGGGCAGGCGGCTCCACTGATGGCGTTTCCTTGCCCTACCTTATCTGGCTCATCTGAACTCAGCCAAATATCATTTTACTGATGTTCTTAAGTGTCTGTGTACAGGAGTTGGGTGTGTGTGTATGTTTGTGTGTGTGGGGGGGTGTAATGAATATGCCAATGCTTTTAAAATGGTGTGGGAGGAATGGGAATGAGGGTTATATAGGGTCATTTTAACCTGTAAAGCACTTTGAGTTGCACTTTGTGTTGGAAAAGCGCTTTATAAATAAAGTTTGATTTGATTAATTACCATTCTGGATACTGTGGAGCAAGCCCCTGACCTAAGCTGTTTTTTCTCTGTCTCTGAGGAGTACATACGCACGCGCACATGCACGCACACACACACACACAGACAACGCTGCTAGGCTTGACCTGCCAGGAGTCTCCAAAAGCAACACAGCTCATGGCCGCCTTTGTTTAATAAGGCAGACACCGCAGAGTCACAGACTTCTCTGTGCTCTTTTGCCTCGCCCACGGGGAAATGCGCTCATAACATCACTGATATATTTGCGCCAATTTTTCCCGCCGATTTTGGGGACCGTCCATGTGCTCAATCTCTTCTGCATTCCTAAAGATGTGTGGAAGGATGTGTGTAATCACCCGGCCAGGCTGGTGCGGGCTGCGTGGAGTGGAGCCGATGCTAGTGTGGAAGAGCCATTCCTGTAATGCCGACGGGGCATCTTACCGTAATAAGTGTAGTAGGTGCTCCCTACCGTAAAACACCCAAGATTTGCTAATACCAGATAAAATAATGTATTTATCTACTTATCAACTTACTGAGTATGACTCGTCTTTGCTTGTCGTCTAGAATCTCCTGGCACTGATCCATAACTGGCAACTCACGGAATGGCAGTGAGAAAGTGATTGAAGTGACCAAATTGGACCACATGATGTAATTCCTACTTCATTCTTACATATTGCACCTTTAATGTTCTAATTTACCCCGACGGGTTAAATGAGCCTGCATGATTGACATGATGCAGCAAACTATTTATTGGAAATATTTAATCAAATCCACCATCATGTTAAAATAAAAGTCCTGCTCACTTCTGTTTAAAGCTTTTCAATGGCATCCTTCACCCTAACGGGAAAATGGGATTATCTAATCACAGTCACAAGTGTGAGTAGGATGTGGTTCAATTTTTTATAATGTGCTCTTTATAAAAGATACCAGTAACACTGTAGCATCACCCTGTTTAAACGTTTGATCGAATCATTTATTCAAAATTCATTACAAAAAAACCCAATAATGATCTTGTCTCAATGCTAAGTCCAAAGCTTATAGTTACGAATATACAAGGAAACCTTGAAACCTGACGTCTACATTGGTGCTGTTTTGAAAAGCACCACACACACACACACACATTGCTGCGGACCAAAAAACCTGCTGAACACCCAACTGGATTTTTACTGTGGGAAAGGAACCGATATGAGATGCATGCTGGTGTAACTTATCAGACAATGGAATTTAAGACTGTATTGTTCTTAAGGTCAGGAGGAAATATGATACATTTTAGGTTTTATGCTCTCAGAACATATGACGTATTGCATTTTAATCCGCTCGCCTGGTTAGGAGCTGATCACAGGAACATTTCAGTAAAACATTTCTTACTGGTGGTTTTGATCTTTATTCTCATGCTCATCACTATCAGTTTTTATTTAAAGCTTCATCTTAAAGAAAACTATTTCTGTATAGTGTCAGTGGGTAACTTATCTTTAGTTTCTATAGAACTGGTTAGTCTTGTTTCAGGAGGAAACCAAGTAAACCAGGAACTCTTTGTCTCAATAATTTTGAGTCAAAAGCGTGTGCTCTTGTGAGCAGACCCCCCAGTGTTCACGTAAACATGATTTAAAACAAACAAAATATTCAGAAGGGTCAAAAACCTTTAGGTTGCTACGAAATTAGCAACAGTTGTGTTCCATGAATGCATCACGCTATATTTTCATTATTCTTTTCAGCTTTTTTCCAAGTCTGATTGAAGGTTTTCAGCTGAGAATGAAACTAAATGTTTCTGCAGGTACATTTCTTCATAATACATTCAAAAAGAAAGCTAATCAGAGTTACATTTGCTGTTCTTCAGCTAGACTGTTTTGAATCGACTCCACTTTTCCCACAAGAGGTAACATTTTTCTCCTATGAGAAACAACTCGAAGCGCTGCATGATTTTTCTTTTCATTGAACACGTTTGCAGATTCTCCCTGTAGTTTAGTAAAATGATTTATGGTTATAGAGCTGCTTCATTATGGAAACAATAACTTTGGTGTGTGACAAAGTCAACATTATTTAACTCAGTTACTAACTTAGTGGAGAAACTATCCAGAGTTCACATTTTAAGGAGGCAGAAGACTGAATTTGCATTAGCAGGTGGCATATTTAAGTTGTTTAGTGGTGATTTAAACTTATTAGAGTATAAATTATGACACCAAAATTATGTTTATGAGACAGTTAAAGAGTGAGTAACACCTAAATCAACTTTTTTTTGTTGATAACCTGTATAGATGAGTGTCTAATAGTGTTGTAGACATGTGTCATCATTATTTTGGCAGTTTAGTGCAACTTACGTAAAATCTTCAGGTTAAAACTCTGCTCTACGCTGATTTAGAATCAGCCACAGCTGATGGCTATAGAGCTGCAGGGTGATGTTGTCTGTACCATTCTACAAGTGGTGATCACGGTGGACAGGAAATCCTCCAGCCTGCTGGTGCTTCTGAGTCTGCTTGTGTGCACAAGTGAGTGTGCACGCGCTTGTTACGACTCGTTTTTCTGACTGAGAAACTCTGAGAGCACATGCGGGGGTGGGGGGTGCTGTCAATCACTGCCTCGGTGCTGCTCTCTCGGTCTGCCAGGTGACGCCTATTTTCCAGGTATTTTTCTAACAGGAAGTCTGCTTGAAACAAGTCTCCACCCATGGTGTTACTCACCCTTTAAAGGAACACTGGGCAGTTTTGGCTTGTTTTTAGCACCCCCTAGTGTTCGTTAGTGAAAGTGAAACTTATCTCCTCGCTGTGCGTTCGTCTTTTTAACACCTTAATCTAACTGCTGAAATGTCTCCTCAGCCTTCATTAGTGTCTACAGGAGCGGTTCATCACTAAATTAAACAAATCAGCTGTGTTCATGATCTTAAACATGCAGGAAACATGCTGGAAGCAGACTGCAGCACCAGGCATGTCAGATCCTTTTTCTAAGTCCAGCAGGGAGCGGCTTGCCACTCTGAAGTTGCAAGTGTGGTATTCTGGCCACAGAGGGCGGTGGGGGTCTGAGTGATATTTCATTAACCCTGTAAAGGATCATTTTAGCACAAACTGACTCAAGAAAATTATTTAAAAATATGAAAAAGTAGGATAGTATGGCTTTAATATAAACAATCATTAAAATATTTAGGCTTATTTATCAAATAAATACTTTTGTAACATTTAGACATTAGTTTAAAATTTGAACATTTATTTGATCCTTGATTGGTCAGAAGAACCTTGATAGACAATGCTGCTGCAAAAGAAGAGAAGAGCAGCTCTGGGAGCCTGGATGCCTGAGCAAGGAGTCATTGCACATCTTTTTCTAACACTCAAGAATAACTCAATCATACATGATTTAGAAAAAAAACGGCGTGTTTTATTCTTTAAAAGTTTCAGCAAAACATTTTCTGATGTTTTCTTTTCAACAAAAACCAAAATTGATCCCTAATGGTCAGTAAAATACACTATATCATCCAGCTTCATCTGATGTAACGCAGACAGATACACAAGTGCAACTTTATTTTGGCATCCCTAAGAATCATGTCTGATAACGTGTGCTACACCTTTTGAGAGCAACACCATGCAGCTCATCTTCTGACTCTGAAATGTTACTATGCAGCTTCTGAATATAGTCCTGCTTGGATATCTGATGCTTACATATCACTGGCTGGGTGAGTTTTAGGGAAAGGCCTTGAAGGACTGGTCAGCTGTCCAAAAATGACATTCAGAAATGGTCTGCAGCATCTGCAGCTGACTCAAGATGTGAGCAGTCATTAGTGGGTGGTTGAAGAGCACTAAACAAGGTGCATCTGCAGGGAAGGAAGCTCTTCATCTTTGCACAATCTGCAATTATAAAGAGCCTTGTGATTAGCTTAAAGATGCAGTTCACTTCTCCCTTGTCTGACTGCCAGTTGCTGGAAGATGATTAATGCTCAGCTCAAGTGGATTCCTTTATAACGGCAGGGGACATTAAGCACTCAGAGCTCATTTGATTTGAAATAGCAGGAAACTAACCTTTTTATCTTCCAGCCACAGCTGTGGGCGAGATTCAGCATTACCAGCCAGTTTCACTCTTAGCCTGAATTTACTAGAAAATGTCCATTTTGGTGTGCAGCAGATTCATCTAGAACATGTATGATTGTGTGAAACACACATAATGCGCTAATATCTTAGAACAAATTCTTTGTTGCAGGCAGTCGTGGAATCTGTTTTTTTGTGACTGTGAAGGTGATTGTAGCTGCGTCATGATTCGCCAGATCTTTACAGCTTCCTAACAACTCAAAAACGCTACTCATAGAACTCCAAAGGCGTACGCGCGCTCTGTGATTGACATCTCGTTTGGAACGCTGTTGCTAATGCTGGGTGCTTTGGCTAGATTTTATTTTTACTGACATTCTTTTGTGCGGGATAGAAAATCAGTTCTTTGGTTTTAATTTCTTCCATGACATTGTAGCTCTTGTGTGTTTAGGACTGAACACCATTTGTAATCAATGATGTACATATTTGTTCCTCCAACAACAAACAAATTGCTTTAAATTTACCGTTTAACGCTGTAGCCTGCTCTTCAGACCACCACAGCAAGGGATTCATCAAAAAGGGTCATCAGAAGCCAGAGGGATGATGTATTTCTGGCTGACCCACATGCTTTAGCAAGCCAGCTGGACCCCGGGGGTGCGATGCTGACAAAGCTGACATGACGCTATGAATGCCCTCAGGATACGTGCCCTTCACATACACACTTAGCTGAAAGTCGCACACACTGAAGAGGCATGCGAAAAATCTGGGCACCTCCACACACACAAAAATGGTGTTCAATAAAAAGTTCAGGCTATTTATAAAAGAAATACCCCCCCCGCCACCCCCATTAGAATAGGAATGGAGCCCTCTCTACTTTCATAACAACATGGCCGAGTCTGCTTGGAGATAAATTAAACAGTTTTTATTCATTTCAGGGACTTTTGTGCTGTTATGAGTTGGTTTGAAGCTCCTTTTGGATGTTTTGGTCCAAAGTAGGATGTGTGAGGGTTGTTAGTGATTCAGCTTGCCGTGGGTGGTTGATGGATGTCTGTTAACTCTGCTGTGGTCTAGAAACGCTTCTGGGCCCCTGCAGACCCACAACACAGAGATGTGAGTTTAGACAATAGAGGAATAAAAAAAATGGATGTTGAAGTGTCACTGCGTAAGTCCTTAAGGACACAGAGTGCTTGAGTTCAGCTCATGAAGCAAACAGAAGGTCCATCAGCCCGCTGTAGCAGTAAAACTCTGGTGACCCGAGCTTTCCTCAGGATACATTTCCATTTGATCCATCTTGGCAGGATAGCAGTTGTGTGTCCAAAACAAAACCGTGTCTGACACATAAAACGTCTTTGTTATAAATGCATTCTGATCTGTGTGGGGTTTAGGGTGTTTTTGTGGTGAAGATGTCTGGTTTTGGGTCTTTACCCACGTGTTTCCTCACATTTTCACTTTATCAGCACTTACTCCTTTGTGCTGATGGAACAACTTTTAATGATTTCTGTGCTTTGTTGCAGATTTATTGAGCTTTAAACCTTTAGAACCCTGCTTTGTTGGGGTGATATCTGAACTCGTGTGGTATTTAGCTGCACTCTGTAGTGAACTAATGGACCAGCGGGCAGTTTTGGAGCCAGTCAGCTGAAGTAAACACAGCCAGTTGTACGCTGTAATCATGTGACTGAGTGTTGGTCCCTATGTCAGCATTGCATCTGGCCTCTGGCCAGGACACCAACACACTCAGACACACACCACAAACTTTGTTATATCATCCCCCCCACCCCGCCCCGCCTCCAGCCCTGTGTTTGATGCAGAATGGACCCAGAGGAACATACGCTCTGACAATAGGGGATTCTGTTTCCTCCCACTTGTGTTTGTTGAGCCGGCTGAAGCCGTCCAGTTGAGCAGATTCTTTGGCAGGCAGCGAGAGGTGGTGGCCAACGGTGTGTCTGATGAATCTTCAGAGATGGAAATCCTCCAACTCTTGTCTCTCTCACAGGAAGCGTCGCCCTGCTGCCAGCCTAACCAAGCAGCAACGGATGCAGTTTTGATAACGGATGCTTTAGTAATGACCGAGGTCGTCTGTGCAGCTTTAATCAGAGGAAATTTAATAAAAGGCAAACGAGCGCCGCAGCACGAAGGCCGGTATTATTTCCTCCTCACTACCCCTGGGATAAACATATGTTGTAATGATTTTTGCCAATAACCTCCGGCACCATTCATCTGAGTCCCCTAATGCACAAAGCTGCCCCGGCTTTCATCATTTGTGTCATCACCACACCTTACAAACGTAAAGATCTGTGCAAAATCCTTCATCAAAGATCACTGCTGTGAAGTCCAACTGAAAACCACGTTAGTGTTTTGTATTACAGGGCATCCCATAATCTAGTGCCAGCCCAAGTGTTTGGTCTGTTTCTTGTTCTATTTAGGATGTTTTTTCTTTCCTCTGATTTCCCCAGAGCTCCCTCCAGATCACTTTTGACAGCAGCCTCCAGCTCACCGCTGCTTCTGCAATAGATAGTGTCACCTGCACCGACCAATCACCAAACAGGACCGTAAGGATTTCCAAGATGATCTGTTTCTTTTATTCTTATTTTAAATACTTTAAAATCAGATTGTTTTTATTTCTCGTATCACTGCTGGGTTTTCTAAATATATCAGACAAGCTGATGATGGAGTTTGTCTCATTGAGACCATGGTTGTCTTGTTTCTGTAGGTTTTGTTCTGTAACTGTTGGGTAGACACGCTGACGTTCCCTGTGATGGTCACCCAGCAATCACCTGCTGCTGTTTCCATGGACACCTACCAGATCACTACAGCACCTATGATGGCAGAGGTACCAACAGCAAGCACTTCGCCTTATTAACGTGTATAAATGTCCAATTGTCGTTATCGCTCACAGCTAAAAAGCAAAAAACGTGATGATGTCAGATGTTGTTTATCTGACATTGCTGATGGTTAACTGAGCTGTGTCTCCATCAGGTGAAGGTGTTCCTGGAGGAAGTGGAGGACGAGGGTCTGCTGATATCATGGACTCTGTCCAAGCAGCCGTCCTTTTCCCTGACGGTGTCCCCGTGTAAGCTGCAGAGGCAGGTGAGAACAGCTGATGCTGACTAATCTGTTCTTCAGCCAGTGAAAGTCTCCTTTCTGAAACGGCTCAGTCTTTCTTAACCTAGGATTGTGTAGAAATCCAGCTCACATAATGCAAATAGTTGTATTGTTCTCCTCAGGCTTTCTTTGAATAAAAGTCTCTGATGACGCTTAATGATTTGAATGTGTCTTCAGCCCATTTAACCTATCATGAGTCATAAAGGAAGTGCGGCTCATAATGTTATATAAATGTGTATCCTCAGCTGTCTGAGGCACCAAGATAAAAAAAAAACTAGAATTAAGCATCTGATTTTTTTTCAAACATTCTGGGATACAAACACAAAGATGTTGATGTCTGTGGTTTAAAGTAACTACAAAGAGTTTCCTGCTCCTCCACCCTACTGGTTGAAAGTGGAATTACAACTACTGTAAACAACCCTTGCTGCAGCCTGCTATAGCTAGCACTAACAACGAGCTAACGCTAACATGAGCCAACTTATACTAAAAAGAACCATGAAGTAAAAAGATCCACACATTGGACAAAAAATATTATTACTAACACGTCCAGTAGCAACAAAGCCAGGTCACCATCAGTCTGTGATGTCATAAGCCCTTTTTATAAAACAATGCCGCCAATTTGCCGCAACGCCGAGGCGGCATCTGGGAGCCTAAGGTCGTTTATAAGAGCTCAGACCGTGGCGGTAATGTTGCGCAATCAGGTCAGTTTTATAAAATATTCCACGATGGCGGCATAAAGGGGGTATGGGGTAGTCTCTACGCTGTCGCAGACTTCCGTGTATCTTGGACATAACTTGCTTTTTATTGTGATCGAAGCCGCTCTCCTTAAGTTTTTTTCCTCCCAATCAGCTACAGGTGTCTGTCCTCCACCATCACTGTGAGCTGTCAGATGATCTAAGCTGCAGATCTAATGGAGAGAAGCTCCAGGAGCTCTGCATCACTCCAGTTTATCATCTCAGCTGGTTCTGTTTACAAAATGAAACTTAAGCCCGTGTTTACTTTCATTTTCAATATAGTTCCCAGCCGGAGCTCGGCATTAATTCATCATGGGGTCATGACACCACCCTCTGTTGCGCCAAGGCTTAATGTGCGTTTATAAGACCGGCGAAGCTGCAATATTACCGCAATATTACTATCAAGTGTGGCGGCACGAATGCCTCAAAATTCCTGCAACGTGATGCCGCCATGGCGCGTTCATAAGACACACGTTGCGGTAATATTACGCTGATTTGCCGGCACGGTGTGTCTTATAAAAAGGGCTATAGCCTACTTTAGCTTCCTCAAACTAGTGTAGGCCGCACCGATGTTCACTCTGGTTTTAGCTCTTTGCTTCACCTCCAAAGACATTACTCGCTTTCCTTTACTCTCAGGCTCCAACATGATGCCAACAGAAAGTAAACTTCTTTTTCTTCTTCTTGTGCATTTTATTGATGATCAGCAAACTGAAAATGCTAACCGCTAGCATAACAGCTAACAGGCATAATGCAGATATAGGCGCGCCTCCTAGAACACCTACCCGCTCCATAAAACTAGTGCAGTTTTTGGCCAGCAGAGGGCTGCAGAGTGGTGTCAAATATGAAACTGGTCAAGTTTCTAACCCAACAATCACTGAGATCAATGTTAAACCTCTAGCTTATAGTTTAAAATAATTATCTGTTGTTACATTAAGACAGAAATAATCGCTAAAAGCAGCATTTGTAGTTAAATATGCTCAGTTTGGTCCATCACCAGACAACAAGCGGCTACTGTTTTGTACTTGTCAGGGCGCTGAAGCAGAGGCAGACCTCGACACGATCAAAGGAATGATAGAAGACACTCTCTTCAGCACTCAGCCAGCCATGGTCCTAAACCTCAAGACTTCTGCTCCCGTCAGTTTGGTGAGGAATTTTTGCACTTCTAGAAAAATAACTATCATGATAATTAAACAAACAAATGCTAAAGGCTGGATGCCACTGTGTGTAACAAATGAATCTTAAACACATAAGGCTTAAACAGATAAAGCTGAGATCTCTGTCACCATCTCCCCCAGTCTCCTGTGGACCACCTCTCAGTGGGAGTGAACGCCACTTCCCACAGCGTCTTGGTGAGACGCCTCCTCCTCCGGCAGCTCAGGGTGACCTTAAGTAAAGGTCAGATGTTCTCCCTCAGCGTCAGATGGTTTCCTCACAGCTTTCAGCAGAGATCTGAGGTCTCGTTGACTTTAGTTTTTTGTCTTTTTCAGGTCAGTGGTCCAGATCAGGAGAGCTTTGCTGTGTCCTGAGCCTGGACCAACCTTCTGTGGAAAGGAAAACCCGCTTCCTGCCTGTGTCCGCCAACCCCAACGCTGCCCTAGAATGGAGTGAAGAGATGACACTGTAAGGTGGCACACATGACTCTAAAGTGGCAGAATAAAGATTTTCAGTCAAATGAGACACAAAATCTGAAAAGTTCTGATTGTTTCAGGAAAATACCATTAAACGATTTACAGTCGGTGGGTCAGATCTGCTCAAAGCACACACATTTTAATGATCATTGTTTTTAATTTTAATTTCATCCATGAATCCATGTTGTGCAACTGTTTTTTTAGACCTACTCGCTGAGCTTTCACTTTATTTCTGACCTGCCTGTTGTCTGCATGTTTTCTTCACAGGGAGCTGAGCCTTGAAGCCACAGAGCTCAGAATAAGGCTCGTGGAGCGGAGCGGCACAAGAGAACGTAAGAACTGGCTCAATACCAATTCGCTACTGGCTGCTGTCCACTAACCTGATCAGCAACATCGTTTAGATTGCTTAAGCAAAATCACCCATGCCTGAAATGCACTGCTGGCAGACCCACTGTAATGGTCTTTGGTGTCAGCTGCTCCCTAAACGGCCTTTAGAAATATGGTCAAAGTGCACAGTGGCAGCAGTTTGTAGAAATGTGATGAGCTGGAATTTACTTGCTTCTTTTTCATCAGATTTTTGCTTTTGTGCTGAATTCTGACAGAGTTTCTTCCGGGCCACGCATCCATCGCTTTGAACCTCCAAAACAAAATCCCCACAGGCCAGCATGTTGTGTTCATAAACTCTGGTCATGGATCAGCACCAGATGCCACCATCACAGCTGAGGTGAGAAACTACATGACTTACAACTCTGGAACTCTAGAAAGCATTCTGGACCATTCCTAAGCTTTGAAGCACTTGACCACATCACTGCAAATAAAAGAACTGTACACAGTAAAATGAGCAGTGTTAATTTAATACTAAAAGAGTCAATTTCAACACTGAGCCAGTGAACATATTGTCCCGCCCTGTACAGTGTAAAAGTTACACTGATGTCAGTGTTAAATATTCAGAGTCAATTTTACTCATTAGGAAATTTTAACTCTTAACAGTGTTAATATTGTGGCAGCTGTCATGCCAGGAAGCTAACAGCTAGCAGCCACACTGACATATGCCAGCTAACTCTTGCCTTACACACCACATGACTTCAGCCAGCCAATGAGAGCAGAACACAAGTGGCACTAACACACTAGTGCCGGCTCTACTCCGGTCGGTCGGACTCAGTCGGCCCCAGCCCTGCCGGGTTGTTTACACACGTCGTCCAGGACACCCTTTGGAATGCGGACGTGATAGGCGGTCTCAGAAATGCGTTCAAAAAATTGGCGCGAATATATCAGTGATGTCAGGAGCGCATCTCCGAGCATGTGGGCGGGTCAAAGGAGCGCGGAGAAGTCAGCAGTGTTTTCCTTATTAAACAAAGGCGTTCTGAGCAGCCTTGTGCTTTAGAGACTCTTTGCTCTCTGATATTTCATCCTGCTTTGCTGTGTGTGCCAGCCTGGCAGCACTGTGTGTGTGTGTGCGCACTCCTCACAGTCATTGCAGCAGAGACAGAGAATAACAGCTTCAGTCAGAGGCTTAACTCCTCCACATTCAGAGTGATAATGAAGCACGCATGCGGGAAGCCCCCGCGGGCAGATTCTATCTGCTAATTGGAGGTTCCCCCTAAAGGTAGGCGTGAATTTGAGCCGACCAATCAGTCGGCAGTGGGTGTGTTGGACCGGTTTCAGCGCGAGCCAGACCGCCTTGGGAAGAGGGCTGAAAATGTGTCCGGTTCGGCGCTGGAAATTCTCGGGCTACCCGGATGTGAAAGCAAATCTTTCGGCCCGGCCGTACCGACCCAGTGCTAGTGTGTAAGCGCCAAAGGAGTTGAGTCCAGAGCTCTTAGCAGTGGAACGACACAGCAGTTCCATTCCTGTGACCGACCTCCTTACTTATGGTGCGAGCACGACACAACAAATAACACCACATTTGCAACAGTGAACGAATGAAAGTGAAGTAATAGGTAAGAACAACACAACCCCCCCCACCCCCCCAAAAATAAATAAATTAAAATAAAAATAAATTAATAAACATGCATAAACACCCCAAAATAGAACAAACTAACCAAAAACATGACTACCCACAATGCACCTCGCCCATGGCAGCTCCCGAAGTGGGTGGGGTCATTACTTTTTACACTGTTTTAGAGTAACTTTTCATCAACACTAGATTATAGAGTACTAGTAACTCCAAAAGAGTACATTTTCTTTAACACTTGACAGGTTACACTATAAAGAGTCATTTTAAAAAACTCCACCAACACTGCAAGACAAAGGGAGGTCTTTTTCCCTCATTTTCATTGAATTGACTCTGACAGAGTTCCTATACTCTGACACTGCTTATTTAACACTTGGGATTTTACTGTGTAGAATTTAAAGTAGCAGTCTGCAGCTTCTCCCTTCTTCTGGTTGAAAGTGGAATTACAGCTGTAAACAACCCTGCAGCGGCCTGCTGTAGCTAGCGCTAACAACGAGCTACCGCTAACACAAGCCAACTGATACTAAAAAAATCCACAAAGTAAAGAAATCCACACCGTTGGACAAAAACTATTATTACTTACAGCAACAAAGCCAGTTCACCATCAGCCCGTGACTTCGCAGCCTCCTTTAGCTTCTTTAGCTCCTTCAAATGAGTGTAGGCCGTGCCGATGTTCACTCAGACTGAGCTCTTTACTTTGCTTCCAAAGACATTACTCTCTGACTTTTACATTCAGGCCCCACCATGATGCCAACAAAAAAGCCAACTTATTTTTTTTTCTTTTTTAAAATTTTTTTATTGACAGTCAACAAACTGAAAAAGCTAACTGCTAGCCTTTAAATTAGCTACCGGCACAGAAAATAGCTAACAGCCATTGAGCAGGTAAAGAGCGCCCCCTAGGGCACATACCCACGAAACGGTTAAGTGCTGTTTCTAGTCAGCAGCGTGCTGTCCCATGTGAAGCTGGTAAAGTTAGTAAAATCACTGAACCCCACCTTTAAAGGAATTGGTTCAAGTGTTAAAAACAGTTTTGTGTTGCTTTAATTAAAGTTTACTAGATAAATTTAACAGTTGTATAAATACTTATTCTACTTACACTTTTTAGAGAAAAGATAACTATTCTGTCTGTGATAAAACTATTTTTTGTTTTGTTTGCTGCTCTAACTCTGCTAGTTGCTGTATGTTGAATCTGAGGAGCTCCGCACTTCCCACAATGCTTTGCCAATCCGCTCCTCGCTCACCCCCACAAAGAAAGTAGACGTGGATCGCACCGTCATGCCGGATGGAACCATCGTCACTACGGTCACCACGGTCCAGTCCCGAGTTAAAATGGACCACAGCCCAGGTGAATAAATCTGCACGTTTAGGTATTTTATTTTGGCGGGGTGATACCAATGATGTCAAATGTTGGTGCCGTTTCAGGTGATTCGCCCTTGTGTTCACCATCCAAAGTGGAGATGAATGAAAGGAAAGCCACCGTCGTGTCCGATGACCGAGGCGGCAGCAGCAGCCCCAACCCGAGCAGTGAGTCCAGACTCCAAACCCGACATTGTTTTACAAAACAGATGCAAAGCAGGATAAGCAGCGAGCAGCAGTGTAACATGAGTGGAGAGGAATGCACTTTTAGGCACCCTTAATTCACTCTGAGCGAGTGTTGCTCTACAAAACCCACAGAATACAAACTAACAACACAAGATGCTTTATAAAGGTTGTGAAATGTCAGAAAGGTCAGTTTGATCATGTTTGTGAAAAACCGGATTAAACACTGATTTCCACATTTTTGTTTCTGTTGCACAGAGAGCAGTCGGCTCTCTAACGGCCTGGATCCCGTCGCAGAGACGGCCATCCGGCAGCTGACAGAGTCGGCGTCCAAAACGGCACGGAAAACCCCAACAAAACGGAGCACACTCATCATATCCGGAGTGTCAAAGGTCAGAGGTCACTGTTCCTTACAGAATTAGTCCCCTCACGTCTAGCTATAAGGTGTTATGTTTCTTTGTAGCCCTTTTAGATGTAAGTTAAGTCTGATAAGAATATAAAATACTAAGACATGGAGCCAGGCGATAGGAGTGTGATCTACATTTAGTCTCAAATTACAGCGCCCTACTATTCTAGTAGAACGAGTCTTCTGACCTGATTTTTGCCAGAAGATTTGTTGAAACCCCATGTGTGTGTGTGTGTGTGCGTCAGTGCCCTTGACACAAAACCAACTGGAAGCTTCTGTTTTTATTAAAGTAAAATGAAAGATACTGATGACCATGAGAGTAGAGTAGCTCCCTGTTGGTATAATTATTTGATGTTTGATGCACATCAGGTTCCACTCACTGAGGATCACTGTGCGTTGTCAAGCGGCTATGCAGCATCCATGGACGCAGCCGTGCACAGCAACCATTACAGGGGAGGTCATCACCAGGACCCGGATGAAACCACTCCCTCTGAGGTGTCGGAGCGCCCGTCTGTGGATGATGTGGAGTCTGATACTGGTTCCGCTGGTGCCTTGGAAACCCGCAGCCTGAAGGATCATAAAGGTAATGTTTGCTCGTGGTTGACATCGAGTGGGAATTGAACACGCCATGCTGATGTCTGTAAAACGTATTAATTTAGATATATTTATTTTGCAAACTCAGGCTATGATTTTTGGTCAATAAAGCATAATTTTAAAGCGTCACGTGCAAACTGTATAATGTTACATAACATCTAATTCAATCTTGTTCAATGTAAGGATGACTGTGCTGATGCTGCCCCCTGGTGGTTTTCATTAGACTAAATTAGTGCTTATAGAGAAGAATTTAAATAGGATAAATGATGATGTCATATAATCAGTAGATGCAGAAGTGATGTATTCTCTTCTGTTTTCTGCAGTGGGCTTCCTCCAGAGTGGCTCGAAGCTTTTGTTTCGTAGAAAGCATCGAGAGAAGGAGCCTTGCCTCAGCCAATCCCACGAGGACATCTCCAACATGGGCAACAACTTTGCTGCTCCAGCTGCAAGCAGCCTCCGTAAAAAGTCTGGCAGCTTCTCGCGGCGTCTCATCAAGCGTTTCTCTTTCCGCTCGTCTGGCAAATCAAAAGGCAAGGCGTCTTCTACGAACGGAGGAGCAAGCTCAGTGGAGAACTGATCATTATCACGAGGGTCGTTGTAGCTCAGAAGGAGCTGCTGTTATCGCTGAACACACTGTGGGCTGTCACCTGCACTTCTAAGAGAGGATGCCGCTGGGAGGGATCCTGTCTAGAAACACCTAAACGTACCTTCAATACAGAAGTCCTGTGACGGCATCGCTGGATCTCAAATATGATGAACTCTGTTTTTTTTTTGTTTGAGGAGAAAGAAACGTGCTGCTTAGTGAGAAGGAAGTCACTACGATGAAACACTCTACGGGGTTTGATTAGAATTGGTGGTGGAATTACTCAGACTAATGATGTAAATGCACTTTGCTTTTTTGTTTTTTACAGCACATGTAAATTTTTGTTGGTTGTAAAATGATAATTTATTATTCTGTGTGATTTATAGAACATGCTATTTATTTCATCAACCCAAAAACAAGTCATCCTCGCTGCATTGCACTGTAAAATAGTGACGTTGGCGTTCTTTTCTATGCAAATTTAATTTTGAAAACATTTAAGTAAGTTAATATAACTCTCTGTTAAAATGTGCTGTGTATTTGTGATTACTTAAAAAATTACTTTAAAAATGTCATGTTTAATTCATAAAAATCTGAGAAGATAGTATATTATAGTAATTTTGTGTGATAGTTATTTTCTGTGGAATATCATAACTACAGTTTGCTTTTGACAGTTCAGTCAACAGGCATCTCATGCTGAGCAATAAGCTTAATCTGTAAAAAAAAAAAAACATTAAAAATGAACATGTTGGTAAATTATTTACCGTGATCAGGTATAGCTGAGTTGCAGCAGCTCAGTGCATCACTAAAAAAAATATTTTACAACAAATAGTCACACATTTGATTAATTTATAATATTACACGCAGCAAAACGTTGCATTTAGGAGCATTATTGTCATAAACATCTTTAATTAAATCCACTTGGACTGTCTCAGAGGTGTTCAGCTCAGGCAAAGAACAAAGTTTTTTATGTGGAACTGCACTCAGGGCTGGAAATTAAATTATTAGCAACTAGACACACAAATAATGATTGCTGCAGCTATCAAAGACTAATGGAACCAATATGTATAACTGTACATATGTTTTTTTCCTCTTGCATCATAAAAAGCTCATTTGAAGTAACTGCAATCATTTTGGGACCTCATAACAACCAAAATCAATTATTTAAACTACTGTTTTTTTTAATATATTTTATCTGATTAAATATGAAATGGAGATATCAAACATGAAGCCAATAATGTATGAACAACATGCTGTAAAACAAATTTAAAATGCAGAACAGATCAAAACCACTTTCCTGTTTGAAAGCACACTTAGGAATATACACATATTGATATGTGAATGTAATTTGAAAATGTGGCTGTAAAATTGAAAATGTGAAGCCCCAGTTATATTTTGAAAATGTAATTTATTGCAAATAAATTATTTTTCAAGCCTAATGTCGATTGTGCACTTAGTTCAGGATTATTTGTCTTTTTTTGGTAAAAGGCAGATTTTTTAACAGTAAAAAAGGTGATTTGCTGAGCTGCCATGTTAAAATAACTTTATGGTAACAGCTTTGTCTCAGTGGGGGAGGATGGTGGAATTTGCCATGTTTTGCAGGCCTTCCTCACAGTTTGTGCAGCCAGCCCAGCTTACTTCAAGCACATTATTTTGAATTTTTAATAAAGTATCCTCTAATTCTGCATCATGTGTCACCACATTTCAGTCTTGGCCATAAACTATGACTATAACATGATTCAAACGTTTATTAGTACTGTATACTAATAAATTCGCTTGAAATTTTTACTTTCTTTCGGTTACGCGCCAAAATGTTTAAAGCTGGAGGGAAGGTACTCTATTGGTCTTCCTCCTGACATGTGACCCGCATGAAACTGGGAGAAAAAAGAAACAACCAATCACCGTTGTCTATTGTTCCGCCTCCTTGATGATTGGTTTAGAGCCAGAACAGCCAAACCAATAGTCACTGACTTCCTGTAACCTTTGATCTCTTAAAGCCAATGAAATGAGAGCTTCTTCCCCTAACATCCAATCGTGGTTTGGGGCGGGACAAACGCCGAGGTTTATATTTGGCTCTGCGAGCGTTTTCTTCCTACTTTACAATTCTACATCGAGTCCAAGCTCGTGGAAGAACTTCAACAATGTCTGGAAGAGGCAAAACCGGTGCTAAGGCTCGCGCCAAGGCCAAGACCCGTAGCTCCCGCGCCGGTCTGCAGTTCCCCGTGGGCCGTGTTCATCGTCTTCTCCGCAAGGGAAACTATGCCGAGAGAGTGGGCGCCGGAGCTCCAGTTTACCTGGCCGCAGTCCTCGAGTATCTCACCGCTGAGATCCTGGAGCTGGCTGGCAACGCCGCTCGGGACAACAAGAAGACCCGAATCATCCCTCGTCACCTTCAGCTGGCTGTCCGTAACGACGAAGAGCTGAACAAACTACTCGGTGGCGTGACCATCGCTCAGGGAGGTGTGCTGCCTAACATCCAGGCCGTCCTGCTGCCCAAGAAGGCCGGCCAGTCGGCACCGAGCTCCGGCAAGGCGGGAAAGAAGGCCTCCTCTCAGTCTCAGGAGTATTAGCTTCATGGCTAACAACAATGAAACCAAAGGCCCTTTTAAGGGCCAACCACCTATCGAAAGAGCAACTTTCCTGCTGATTAATGCCGCTCAAAGCATCTTGGTTGTTTTGGTTAATGGGTGTTTGTGTTTATTTAATTCAGGCTAGCTTAACGCCCCTTTCTAATAAACAACATCTAGGCTAATTTTACCCAGTTAGCCTGAAGTAGTATTTCTGGAGTCATCGTCATTCTGAGTTATTTAAAAAATCGCAACTGTGACTAGTTTCAGGGACATGTTTACAGCTCAACGCATTGTATGACTCTTCTCTAAAACTATATCTGTGTTTTTTGTAGTTTAATATTTGCAGTCATGCATTATTTGCACTCCAAAGTTCTCAGGGCTGCTGTATATTTTCATCATATATGTGAAACTTTGCTGTAAACTTGTTTTCCAAACGCAACACGGTTTCATTAAAAGTTTTCCAAAAGACATCTGTGACCTGAAAACATGTTTGTGTGGTTAAGTCCTGCATGGGATGATCTAACGGCTGCTGACGCACACAGCTCCAGGTGTTTCCCTGTTCCACATGAACAGAGTAAACCAACAGGCTCAGGTGTAAAACGCTGCTGCACACAATAAAACTGAATAATCAATTGTAAAGAACTTTAGATAAAAAAATAATTGAGGTTTGTTTGTTAAAAGCAAAGCACAAGTTAGAAATTGTGCAGAAATTTTAGACCCCCCACTCCCAAAAGCCAGATTTGTTTTTTAAAGTGGTTCTTTTAATAGTTTTCTCTGGTTTCCTTTTCACATTATTTCAGTTCTTTTCCCTGTACATGACTTTATTTTGTCCAATGTGTGCTTAAAATGAGAAATATGCTGCTGTAGACCAGGGGTTCCCACATTTTTTTTCTTTGAGGACCCCCTTGCCCTTGTCCAAGACGAGCCAGGAACCCCAACTCCTACATGCATACACATTAAATATGCTCATTTACAAACTTTATACAGACATACGGAGTTCTAACCTTTATATGGAGATCTGATTATGCTGTAGGGCAGGGGTTCCCAAATTGGGGGGGTCCCCACAATTTTGTCTTTGCTGAGGTTGTGAGGTTAGCAAGATTTTTTTTGTTAAAATTACATTTATAAAATCCTAATAACACATCCTACAGTAAAATCAGACCTCCATATAACTCTGGATGTCGGGAGAAAGTTTGTAAATGATCACATTTAATGTGTTTATGCATGTAGGAGTTGGGGTTGGGGGTCCTGGCTTGTCTTGGACCCCTGCTGTAGGGTGTGTTATTGAGATTTTATACATTCAATTTTTACAAATAAAATCTTGCTAACCTCACAACTTCAGCAAAGACAAAATTGTGGGGACCCCCTGCAATCTTGTGGGTCCCGACCCCCAATTTGGGAACCCCCGCTGTAGACCACCGGAAAGGAATGAAAAGCAGAATTATCTTCAGAATCCCTTCAGATATATTAATCACGGCCTTAAAGTATTAAAAGAAAATCTGGCTTCTTGGAAGCTAAGTATAAAAACATGAGGGGCGTTAGGTGGAGTTATGTATGCTAAGAAGAGGGTAAAGGTGGGGGTGTTGTTCACTGGTTTTACCACCAGAGGTTGACTGTTTCCTGTGTGAGCAGCGTGTTTCATTATTACCCATGCTCCTACTCCACATGAGGAATACTTGATCTGAAGACCAGAACAGATCGGTGAAAGCTCCATCGTGTCCAAACAGAAAACCTGACAGTAAGATTTTACATGTAGGCGTCCTAACAGATGTGGTTCATTCAATTTACCTGAATTCATGCACCTTTCAGCAGGAGGGTTTTATCCAGATTTCCTTATTGGTGACGATGTTTTAACATAAATAACAGTGAAGTCTGAAATATTCCATCTGCTTTGGCTGATTTCTGGATGGTAAAAGCAGCAAAGTGAACCAGGACAGGCTGAACCAATTACCCGGGCCTTGACAACGTGTCCAACACCAACATCCAGCCTCAAAAAGCCAGACGGTTAACCCAGGCCTCGCTGGCTGGGGTGTTTTTAAATTCACCGCTCTGCCTGCTTTCAGCTGTTTGTGGCTAAAGGGTTTGTGTGGAAACAGCATCCAGAACAAACCAAATGTAGTCAAATTAATATTCTGTAAATGTGCTTTTAGTTCTGAGGAAATCTAGAGATCTGATGTGTTTTCTGTGATAAACACAGCTGTGTTTAGACTTAAACGAGAACAGGAATGAAAAGTGGGAAGAGAAGGAGGAAAAAACCCGTGGAGAGGGTTGGACCTGGCAGAACGACGCACCAAAACATTCACTTTGAAAGCAACTCTGCAGCCGTGCAGGAGGAACGTTCTGATTCCATCCCGGAGACTTTTCTCATGAAGTTTTGGGAGCATGCCTCGTCTTGTGTTTTTAATCTTTGGAGGGAATCCATCCATGAAAAAGAAAATGTTCTTTGCCAGCTTTGGTAATTAGAAACAGCGTTTGTGAAGAGATAAAACAACAACAGAAACATTGTTTCTGCAAATCTAACATGACCCAGTTCTGATTTCCTCACAGTGCTCTGGCTTTGATATGGGAGCAGGTGGAAGTCACCTGGTCAGATGGAGTGCAGCTTTGTGAATGAACGCTTTTCTTTTTGCGTGAGATCCGGCTGCCAGTGGAGCTTAGGCGTCTAGTATTGTGATTTGGTGGAATTACAGGGTGAGGAAGTGTTTCCCTGAACCAGGGTGAGTATGTTTTTAACTTTCTAAAGAATAGAAACACATTGTTGTGTAACCTGTGGGTGGACGTGACAGATTGATGGGCTGTGAGGGACGAGTGGGCAGATGTCACAGAGGAAACAGTGCATGTGTTTGGTGGGCGGCTTAACGGATACTGAGTGATTTCATCTTGTTTTATTTGGAAATCAGTTAATGTCCTTTCTCCTGCAAAAAGATCTCAACTTATGTCTGTTCAGATCAGCATCAGTTCTTCTTTAGATGGGTCCATGTTTGTCCAATAGGCTGGATTTGAGAGGAAGTGCTGACTGAGAGCTGCTGGCAAATAGATTATCCATAATCTGGTTCTCATCTGCCTCTAAAACAGCCTGAATGTGATTTATTTCCTCTCAATAATGAGTAATTGTTCCCATTCATGGTCCTTCCACCTGTCTGATGTTATCTCCAGTCGTCCTGCAGAAGCCTGGAGGTCTCTGCGTCTCTCTTTTCAACTGATGTGGGCTCCAGAAAATGTTCGATCAGATTTCTAACCTACTGTGAGTTCTTTCCAAGTCACCATTTTTGAGCTTGCGCCATTAAAGCGGCTGTCCGAAGAATTTCTTTTATTTGATGGCACCATCTAGTGGCTGACAAGCGTATCACACCAAGAGTCGTTCGATTCGGTAATTTAAGATGGCGACTGCATGTTTCTTGTTTATGAATGTGCTTCTGTAGCCGACAAACAGAGCTAAAACACGTTGTTTTACAAGTATTATTCTCATGTCATGTTGTGTTTTTATATATTTATATTTTAAAGACTTGTCTGTGAAACGTTCATCAACTCTGCATCAGCTGAGGTACTTCCTTAAATTTGAAGCATGTAAGCGGGAGTCTAATGCTACTGGTTAGTTCTGGTCGCTGCTCAGTTTCCTATTGCATGGATTTTACAGGGCAGGGGGCGGGCTTAGCAAAAAAAAAAGACGTATTGCTTACATTATATCACACTACATGATGAGACAATCACTTTTACGGATTTCTGAAAAATCATACATAATTCCTGAAAGGGGAAAACTCTGGACAGCCGCTTTAAAGGAATCAATGCTGTCAAACACTGAGCGCTCAGTTTGCAAAAACTCCACAAATTTTGTAAGTTTGCAATGATTTAATCATTGCATCCATCTTCATCATACATTTCTTAGCATGCTTGTTCACTGATTAAATGTTTTTCCTATCAATGCCAATGGAAACAAAATACAGGAAGAACAGAAACAGTTCAATTGTAAAGCTCTCAGGGCAAGGCAACATGGGAGTGGGTTAATTAGCTACCAGACTAATCAACTAATTAAACAATTAATGAAGACGGGATGGGAACTAACTGTGATAGTCAAGAAAACCAAAATAAAACAGAAAAACAGGAAGCTACGAGCCAAACATCATGATGGTAATCACAAGGGACTGGAGCTGCAGCGGTGAGGTCACAAATCAAGCGAGTTCCATCTGAACGTTTATTTGAAACACAAATTCAGAGCAACGTGAGAAAGAGCGAGTATGTGATGCTGCCTTCACCCTAACCCTTCAAGATCAGCTTCTATGTTCTGATGTTTCTGATTTTATTTTTGTCTGGACCGCCACGGTGACTAATCTGGACCCAAACTGAGCTTTTAAAGTGGAATTAGTGAGTTTCTCCTCTCAGCTGTAACCTCATCACTACAGACGCCTGACTCACACCAGACCTCTCCTCCAGACTTTACAAGTCTGCAGCCCCTCCGGTTTCTTAGCTGCCTCTGTTTGTTTGTTATTATTTTCCTTGGTGAGTCATCATCTACATCATTTCCTCCATCTCCTCTCTGAGCCCCCGAGCATGGGAAAAGCCTTCAGAGATCAATAGTGGAGCCTTTCTCCCACTCTCCTCTCCTCTCCTCTCCTCTCCTCTCCTCTCCTCTCCTCTCTGTGAGCCAAACATGGTTCCTGTGGGACGACTGAAGAGCTCGCATGTGTTCGCTCGCTTCCTGTGGAACATCTCCACTGATGTATGAAGAGGAGAGGCTCTATTATGTTCCTCTGCATTCGTTTATTAAATACATCGTTTCCTAAAGATGCTCTTTTGCAGTTTGTTACATCAGTGGTCCAAAGCCCAGAGGAGGAAGTGAGAGGACATGAGGTCTGTTTCATCTCCACATGTTGATTCCTTCATGTTCTGCAAACACCTGAAGAGCCTCTGGCTGTCTGGTGGAGATAATCTGTCTGTCAAACATTGGGCAAGTTGCAGGAAACACCAATACAGACAGAAAATCAACAAATATGGAATCTGAGAATGTTTTGGACAGTGCGGATGCCTCCCCCCCCCTTGCTGCGTGAAACTCTGATAGGATGTAATTCTGCACCGGGGATGGGGAGGAGATCAGGGCTGGGAGCAGGGAAGGAGCAGAGAAACTCGGCGAGTGAATGAGAGGGCAAAAAAAGCAAGGAGCAGGAGAATTATGTGGACATTGATCTGTGAATTTCTCTTCTTCAACTATGGATGTACCTGTTTTCTAGACGCTGCAACAGTAAAGAGATGGTAAGAGCAGCATGTCTGTGAGAAAATAAGTAAGATTGGGAAATGTTTGTCAGAACTGCTCTGATTTTACGCTACCTCAGCAAAACAAATTCCACTTTTGTCTTTGACTTTATTGCGTTTTTTAAACGTGTTGTTCCTGTTGACTCCCAGCAGGTTTTAAAAGTAGCAGCCCAGACTGTGGAGCTGGCAGTATCTATTTTCAGAAGCTCATGGCATCTCTGAAGGGCATAACTGCCTCCATAATGACAGGTTACAGTGCAAGGCCCTGCATTTGGAAGCATTAAAACTGCTCTCTGGCCTGGGTGTGTACGCTTAAATCACTGAGGTTTGTGGGAGCAAATGTGCATGTGTGTGTGTGAGTCAGACAGACACATTACCCTGCCCACTCTCCGGTCCTCTGTCTGCGAGCGTGTCTCAAACAGGGCCGGTGTTGACAGGCGGTGGGCTGACAGTGGAGGCGTCAGGGCTCCAGTGTCAGGGGGGAACAGAGGGAACGGTCTGTTCTCCGTGTCACCGGCTCCTCTCAGGCTCACACACTAAACACGATTGTAAGATATGTGTGGTTTCACCCGCCGGCCTCGTCTGGAGTGACATCAGACGCCAGCTGAACGCCCTTTTGTCTCGTGAACTAAACTTAGATCAGAGAAGACGGGGAAGGTTTTTGGCTAGTTGTGTAAGAATTCTGACTGATATGCGATGACAACGTGACAGCACGAATAAATCACCTGTTTGTTGTTGTTGCATCACTTAGATATCTCTAATGAGATGGGAGCATTTACTCTAGGGTGCTGGAAAAGGCGTTTCAACCAGTTGTTGAACCTCAGATTCAGAAGGTTGTCTGAGTCGTAGAACGGTGAACTAGCTCTTCACTTCCATGTTGCTGAGGAGATGATGGGAGCCTGAATCTTTGATGCACATGAGTTTTGTGGATCTAGAAGGTGAGATCGAGGAGAAGAGAGGACCTGATTTGGAAATCTTAGGGTCTAATCTTTCCTTTTTTGCAGATGATGTGGTTTTGTTGTTGTCTTCAAGCCATGACCTTCAACATGCAATGGGAGGGTTTGCAGCTGATTGGGAAGCAGTTGGGACGAGAGTCTGCTCCTCTCAACCCAAGGTTTGACTCCCAGTTGAAAAAAGGTTGTACTTATGTGATGGTGGGAGGCTTCATCCTCTGGAACAAGTCTTCAGGTGTCTATCTGAGTCCCTCATCTATGGTCATGAGATCTGGATCATTATCATAACAAACAAGACGGAAGTCAAATTGTCTGGGCATTAGCATACCTCCTGGTCGTCTCTGGCTCTTGAGAACCTCCCAGTGCAGTTGGAGAGCGTGGCTTGACCGAACCCTGGCTAAGCTACAGAAAACATCTGAGATGGACAGGATGTGCTTCCCTCCAGGAAAAGACAGTGCCAGATATCGTCATCCCCGATGGCACAGACGAGTCTAACGAGATTTACGGTCCACGTTTAATCCTTGCGAGACAAAAACAGACACTAGATAGCAGACAGTTGGACCTCATCCCTGGGGATGCATAGATGACACCGATAGTGAAAGACAGAAATGCATTGTGTCATCTGGTCCGCTTGTGTGATTGTGCCGGGCATGGCTGCTGTTTTTGTCCTGTCTGATGAGCAGACAGCTGAATCTAATCTTTTGCATCTGTCTGCACACTGAGATCTGTGGAGGAGTCACAGAGGAAGCACTGGTCTGACCCCTGGTGTTTTAAAAGCACCTGCAGAGCTAGCTCACACCCTCTGCAAGATGGTAAACGTATAATTATGTTATTTTGTTCTCCTAAATGTTAAGTCTTACAACCGAGGCTTAAATCAATGTCGCTTTTGTCCATTTGTGGAGAAACAATTACTCTGTATAGTGGTTCGGTCACATGGGTGCATAACTAGGGCAGAAGGGTTTCTAAGGAAAGCTCTGTTCTCATTGTAGTATGGCAGTATTCCCAACGCTCCCATTCATGGCCTGATGCTTTGTGTGTGTGTGTGTGTGTGTGTGTGTGTGCTTCAGGATCCACACGTGTCAGACTCCTCTGACTGTTCTGCCAACATGGAGCGACTGAGGAGGAGTAAAGTGGAACAGGAGCGTCAAACACACCAGGTCTTACAGGTGAGTTAACCGATCAGCTGGGATGTTTTCATCATTTGTTGTAAGTCTGCCGATCGGCGCTGACCTTAAGGAACGACACATTTAGTAAGAATGTTCAGCTTTAGTAATATTTAGTTCTGTTTGTTTCAGAATTTCACTTGAAAATCTTTTTTTCCAATCAAATAAGCTTGAAGATCACATTTAAAGTGTTGCAGAAAAACAGTAATCATCATTTATTTGTGGTGAATTAAAAAATGAAATAATTAGTTTTAGGGTGGGACTTGATTTAAAAAAATATTCTAATTAATTAGAGGCTTTGTAATTAATTAATCATGATTAATCACATTTTAATCATAGCTATTTTTTTATTTAAAATAATGAGGCAGAGGGTTAGGATTAGGGTCATGAAGAGGGATTTCTGATAACTCCTTTGATTGTAGTTTTAGTTGTGTTTGGAGCACGTAAATGTGGTTTGCATGGTCTTGTAGCCAAGGCTCTGACGTTTTCTTAGAGGTGCAGCTTGACTATATTTATTGATATTTAGGGCATGAATTTAGCGGCTAAACTTCAAATCCCCCCAATCGGGGGACTCTCGGGCCCAAAGGGTTAAATGCGTTAATTTTTATTAATTTTTTTATTTATTAATTAATCATAATTAATGCCTTTAATTCCCACTCTTAGTTTAAACGTATGCCATTCTGCATGCTTCCTAACTTATATTCAGTTCTTATTTATATGTTAAAGGGACACTTTGCAACTTTTTAATATTTTTAAATCATTTTCTTGAGCCAGTTTGTGCTAAAATGACCCTTTACAGGGTTAATGAAAGGCCACCCAGCCCCTGTCGCCCCCTGTGGCCAGAATATTCAACTTCAGCTGGGCTTTAGAAAAATTTGAGCTTGACATGCCTGGAGCTGCAGTCTGCTTCCAGCATGTTTCCTGCATGTTTAGATCATGAACACAGCTGATTTGTTTGATTTAGTGATGAACCACTCCTGTAGACACTAATGAAGGCTGAGGAGACATGTCAGCAGTTAGATTAAGGTGTTAAAAAGATGAACGCACAGCGAGGAGAGAAGTTTTACTTTCGGTTTCGCCAATGAACACTAGGGGGTGCTAAAAAGCTCGGTGGCCCAGTGGTAGAGTGTCCCCCCGGGACTGGGAGATCAGGGTTTGATTCCCGGTCGGGTCATACCAAAGACTTTGAAAAAATGGGACCCAATGCCTCATCACTTGACACTCAGCACTAAGGGGTTGGATTGGGGGGTTAAACCACCAAATAGTTCCCGAGTGCGACCACAGCTGCAGCTCACCACTCCCCACCACGGGGATGGGTCAAATGCGGAGATGTAATTTCACCAGTGTGTGATGATGACTTGGGACTTTAACTTTAAATAAGCCAAAACTGACTAGTGTCCCTTTAAAAAAATAAAAATAAAAACAGACATAATTATGGGTCTTTAATAAAAGAAAAATCATTTACTTTAGTCTCTTTGTTGTCAGTGATTTTCAAATCTTTAATCAAAATGTGAAAATACAGATTTATCTGTGGTTTTATTTCAGAAATGATCTGAAGTTCAGCTGAGAGTTTCCTTAAATAAAACACTTATGTTGTAAACGTGAAATAACTTCACCATTTAAGGGTCACGCACTGATGGTTTTTCTGGTTGTTTGTGCTGACAGAACACTCCTCTGGACCTGATTGAAACAGGAAAGTCCTTGAAGGTCCAGGCAGAGCGTCCCCACCTGGTTAGTTTGGGAAGTGGACGCCTGAGCACAGCCATCACGCTGCTACCGCTGCAGGAAGGTGAGGAGCTGTTTGTGTGTGAGGTGTTTATAGATGATGCACTGTTTGAACAACAAGCTATGTAAGGGTCGATGAACTGACACATCACCCTCTAAACATCTTTGCTTTGATAGTCAGACTGAGACACAGGTGC
Organism: Aphyosemion australe; assembly: GCA_006937985.1. Classification (NCBI taxonomy): domain Eukaryota; kingdom Metazoa; phylum Chordata; class Actinopteri; order Cyprinodontiformes; family Nothobranchiidae; genus Aphyosemion; species Aphyosemion australe. The sequence goes on along the minus strand of SSNS01000101.1, from coordinate 624,654 downwards.
AGCTGCTGGGGCCCAGTGTCCCCTGTGGGCTCCCAGTCAGAGCAGAGAGAGGGTGTGACAGTGGTGCTTGTCTTTGTGCTGCCAACAACAATACGTGGTGTGTTACTGCTCGTCACTGTGTCTTCTGCTGTTTGTGGAATATATAACTGATAACTGAAGGACATTTTCTGCTGTTCTGAGGTGAATTTCTGTGTAAACGTTATAAATGATTACTGATTTACCAGTAGATTGTCTTTGTTTGGAGAAATAGAGTTTTACATTCTCAGGATTCACTAATATGTCTAAAAAAAGTATTTCAGCTCCAATCATCAAAATTTCACAGTAATCCACACCAGCATTACCTTTTAGAGCATTATTTGGTTGTTCTCATGGAATTACCTGGTTTCATGCATTAATGTCACTATATCAGCAGCTAAATGCTAGCCTGGAAAGCCAATCTATATACGTATACATAGTCTGGCCACGACCCATGAACAGAGTTCAGTCATGGGGCGGAATCTCTTTCAAACTGTCTCCGCACTCAATTGGACAGCGCTAGGACCAATCAGAGCAACATACAACGTGACGTACTCCTCGCTAAGGAAATAAGTCATAAACACTTGAAGAAGAAGCAAATACATCCTTTGTCAAAATAAAGGACATAAGTACCTCTATCTGCTCATGTTTCAGAGAAAAGCCCAAGTCTAAATCGTCCAAAGTTGATGCCAAAGCCATCTTTGTAGTTTTTCTCCCAAACAGAGAGCGCTGTGATTGGCTGAATCTAAAACTGTTTGGGCCAATGGTAGACCTGCTGAAGCTACAGTGGAGCGTGGCTAGATTGACCTGCAGCGCTTCGGTTTGACCAGATTTCTAGGCTAGCTAAGTTTGGCTTGGGGTCAAGTCCAGCAGGAGAACACGTAATGATGATGATGTCAAAGTTTGTGTAAACTGCTGTAAAATGTTGGAGATTGTAGCTGGTTTAAGGTGACGGTTAATCACTCTGTCTTTGCTGGGTTGAGACTAGCCGTTAGCTCATCAGTCCTGAAGGATCCAAACTAAAAAAACAGTATTTTATAACTTCTACACACAACAAAACTTCCACATACCGGTACCTTAAAATTGCAGATAATCATCTGAATTCCGGAGAGTTTTGGGATTTCTTTCAGGCACATTTTTAGAGCTCAGCTATTCACGGTTTTTGTTTGTGACTCAGCTCATGTGGCCTTGACCTCCAAGAGATCACGCAGCCTCTGGCTTTGAACCACAGACCTAAAAATACTCAGGTCCATAAGGTCTTCCAAGGAACTGATGAGAAAATGTTTTCTGTCGTTGCAGGGAGAACCACGCTGGGAAGTGATGGGACAGACATCCCCCTGCAGGGTCCGGGTATTGCAACTCAGCACTGCTACATTGACAACCAGGCGGGGAGCATCACCTTGTACCCATGTGGAAACCAGTGCTCTGTGGATGGACTTCCCATCACAAAACCATACCGCCTCACACAAGGTAGCACCATCACACCCTTAATATCAACTAGAGATTATTTAGCTTCACAACATCCCAGGGAAGTCCATGTCCCTCCAGCAGCAAAGAGCCCGGCAGTCCCGCCCCCTCAGTCCCCTTCCCTCTGGCCCAGCAGAATGTCACAGTGGTATGTGAAGCTGGTGTGGGGAGGCAGCAGCTGCTGGGCAGGAATACGGAGGCAATATTCTCTGTTTGAGTAAAACAGAAGGACCTGTTACTGAGGAATAATGTAGCAGCACTCTGGACTTAAAGGATTCAACTCTTAAACGTCCTGTGGAACAAAACTTCAGCGAGTGACTTTAAATCAGACGCTCTGGAAAGGCACTAGAAATTAGAAACCAGGTAATATCATGAATTGATTATTTGATTTGATTTTTTGTGAGGATAAATCAAACCAAACACCAAAAACGACGAGACTCAAAGCTTTAATGGCTGATTTTAACCTTTTAATCTGTTCCGTTTTTTTATTACCTGCAAAAAAAATATTTTTCAATTATTCTAAATAAATGATTAATCTCACGTCTCTATTCTTTTTTATTTTATGCTGATTATTTTGGGGCTAAAGCACAAATAGGTGAAATTCTAGAAATTAAAAAGACATTTTGAATTACTCGATGCCTTGTTTTGTTTCTTAATATGTTGAAATGCAAATCAAAATAATTAATTACTTAATTGGTGAAAACCAAAACTGGTGCTTGAACCCCACTTTGGGTTTTGAGAAGATCTACAGAAAATAAATTAACCATATTTATTTATTTAATTTTAATTTTTACAAAGAAAAAAAAAACATAAGTAGTCATAAACAAATAATAAATAAGCAGGTAACAAGTTTTCCTCTTTTTTTTGGGTGATGTCACCAGTTATTCCAACTTTCCTCTTGTAGGTCAGCTGCTGAAAAGCGTGGACACCACTGCACAAACGGGAGTGAAGTGTGATTAATAAACTTCCTGTCTGGTCGCTCCTGCAGGGTGCATGCTGTGTTTCGGCCAGTCGGTTTTTTTCCGCTTCAACCATCCAGAGGAGGCTCAGAGGATGAAGAGCATGCTGCCTGGAGTGAGTCTCAGAACAAACTCAGCAACACCGTTTTCCTCAGGTAAAAACCAAACAGTCAAATAAATCCATTAACATTCCACCCACCCGTGATCCTGAAATAACCCTGCTGTAACAACTGTGTACAAGTGCTGCAGCAGCTATTCTGGGCAAAGCAAATGCTCCGGGCTCATAAACTCTTCAGATTCCTTCTTCTGACTGGAAACAAAAACATTTGTTGTTGTTTAGTTGCAGGATTTGGGGGGAAATTTGTTGGTAAGAGTCTGGATGCTGGACAGGAAGTAACGTAAAAATTTGCTTTAGTGTTTGACAAACTCAGTCTCTGGCCTGGATAATCTCAACACTCGGCTGTCATTCCCGCTCCTGACAGGGAGCAGAAATAGCTCGTTCAGAACTAATTATCAGCGGCCTACATTGTGATCTGAGTGGTGACCTCATTCATCTTTTTAGTGTTTTATTTGCCGTTACAGTAACCGGCGTGACTCTGGCGGTAACGCTCGGTGGTATTTAGGAGCCATTCTCCTGTGACCTTATTAGTGAGGCCTGAACAGTAAGAGGCACCACACCCTTCCCTGAGTCAGTCGCCCACTCTTTCCTGACCAAACCCTGATTTCATCTGCCCAGAATGAGCTTCATCTTTATATTTAGCAGCCTTTTTATCCCCGTGGGGTTACAACACAGCTGAGCACCGGTGCATGGACTCCATAGGAGACGTTCCTGAGCGGCTCCATAAACACACGAGCAAGGATGCTAATTTTTCCCTTTTATGGACTCCTCTCTTTGTCCCAGAGCTTTCCTGAGGAGTGTTTGAGTTCAGCTGGGTAAACAAGACACATGGCCTTTATTAGCTGTTTGTTTATGAGTGTTTTTACAACTGTCCTCTTCCTTTATTCAGCTGGAACGCTCACACACAAGTGTTTCTGTGTCTCCTCTGCAGACCCCCGCAGCGTCTCCAATGGAAACCTGGAGTCCTTCACAAGCAACAACGATGCCAAACTCAACAGCGTGGTGAGAAATCTGCAGGAGACCCTGGTGCTGAGGGGGTCATCGTCTTCTCCAGGGTTTGGTAAACAGCCTCTCCGAACATCTTGTGAGGACATGCTGAATGGGAGGAACGGCTCAGCAGCAGGGAACTCCATTCACAAAAACAGCAGCAGCATCTCTGCGGGTCACAATGTTGGCAATAAAACCCCGACGGTACCATCCCGGTCCACTTGCGCCAAGCAGGCTCCTGTTCCCCATCCAAGGACATCCTTGTCTGTGGGTTTGAGTGGTACTGGTGGGGCTCAGAGGACCAGGGAGAGCCCAAAGCTCCTTAGGAATGTGAGGGCCGAGGCCCCATCAAGCCCCAAACCACATGTCAGGGGCTCAGGTACAGAAAACTCAAGTCCCAAACCTTCCTCCATCAGGATTTCACAAACAGCTCCACCCAGCCCTCGCTTGAGAGGGTCTTCTCTACAGGTGAGGTCCCCCAGCCCATTGAGGGAGCAGGGTCAGCTTTTCTCTCACGTTGACATTCCTCAGAGGTTGAGTGGGTCCACCAGTCTGAGGGAGCTTCCTCCTCTCAGCACTGACGTGTCCAGTAGAGGATCTTCAGGTTCATACGGAGTCCCCGAGAGCCCTCAGGGCCGCCGCAAGCTTCTAACTCCTTCAAAGGCAGAGGCCACCAGAGCGCTGTATACACAGAGTCCGTTACAACCTAGCCCCGCAGGTACCGTGATCCCAGGCTTGGATTCAGTGTCTGGTTTGTCTCCTCTTGCGAGCCCTCATAGTGAAAGGAAGACCTCCAGCATGAGCGTGAAAGGATCCACTGGCAAGGAAGGGAATGTTACGAAACCTTACACCCGGGAACGCAAGAACAGCATCTCAGAGATCAGCGATAACGAGGACGAGTTGTTAGAATACCACCGCTGGCAGAGAGAGGAGAGGCTACGGGAACAGGAGATGGAGAAGCTGGTGAGTCTGGATTGGGACGTGTCGTGTGTGATTGTTTACTCTTTATGGGTAATAGACGTTTGCTCTGTTTCCAGGTTGATTTCTGTAAATCCTCTTTGATTCAAGTTTCAGATGAGGAAATTCAAAAAGCAAAAACAGGACATTGTGGCTTTCTGATCAGGAAACAGATCTCCAAATGGTCTGCAAACCTGATTTAAAATGAGATAAACACACTTCAGTGGAAACTTGCTGGCATGATAAACTACACGTCTGTTTTCTGATATCTTCTCCAAATCCTCTGGTGCTCCGCCAGCAGTTTATCCCTCCTCTGAACATTACTGGCACCGTCGGCCCGTGTGGCCTCATTGACGAGGGGTGAACATTCTTGCAGATGTCTCGGGGTCCGGTGCGGAGGGCGCGGCTGTTGCGCCACGCTAAATCTACTGGCATCTACTTTCAAAGCTGCCTCTTTCTTCTGAGTTCCTGCACATGATCACAGGCAGCCTACTTGTTATCTATCTTCAGCTCAGCACCCAGACTCTCATCCATCAGCCAACCTGGAATTCTGCCCCCACCCAGCCCTACTGACCAATAGCTGATGATCACAGAGGTGGGGGGTCACTGTTGGCTGTCATTACATTCAAATAAGCCGAGACAGAGCTCTGGTCCAGGTTCTTTCTTTCTTTTTAGCAACCATAAATCTCTGTTCTTGACCTGCTGAGAGACAAAGGGAGGATTTCCTCTCAGCTAGATCAATTCTCTATATTTGGCACTCTGCTCTTGCCACACAGCTGGTATAGAAAAGCAGGACCACTTTTCCTCTTGTTTTTTTATCCTTTTTTGAGCACATGTACACTTCTGTAGTTTGAAAGCCAATGAAGCCCTGTATCTCACTAAAACTGTGAGCTGGTAGTTTGATCATCTTGTTTTCTTCTTGGAGAAGGCTAAACCAATCAGCTGAGAGATGCCCTCCCAGCCGTTGTGTTACAGGAAACTTTTCAGCCCTGATCTATTTATTTAATGGCTTTTTGATACGGAGATGATGGCGCTAGACATTTTCTTTCAGAAAAAAGGCGTTATTAATCATTTTTGATATTTAGATGCATGGTGGTGTACTGTTGTCTCACAGCAAGAAGTTTGCAGGTTCAAATCCCTCTGCATCCTTTCTGTGCTGAGTTAGCATGTTCTCCTCATGCCAGCTGGTCTGGGTTCCTCCTACAGACCAGAAACATGTTAGGTTTTCCTGGAGATTGTCCCTAGGTGTGAGTGAATGTGACTGGTTGCATGTCTTCGTGCGTCCTGTCCAGGACGTCCCCCGCCTGTAGACACCAGTTCCCTTTGACCCTACTCAGGAATACACGGAACAGAAAATGAATGAACATAATCAGAGAGGGATTTGTCTCCAAACAGCAGTCATTCATGAAGTAAAAATATATTTATGGGTTCAGTTGTTGTTTTTCCTTTTTGCTTGGTAACAGAACCAAATGGAAAAAAGATATTGCCTGATTCTGTTCCACATGGAGATCATAATGGAACATAAGGAAGTTTAATATTTCTGATTCTCATCAGAGTGATGATCGTCCCTCTGAGTGATTCATGCAGCAGATCAAAATAAAGTCAAACAAGAGACAGACAGTCAGGGTTTTAATTAAAGCCAGACTGGAACAATGACATAATTCATGTTTCTTAAAGTAAAACAATGCCATTGTGAAGCAAAGGGAGAGAAAAACAAATCAGAGCAAAGTAACCATACCAAGTTAAAAACAGAGTGACAGCTGAACAAAGTGCTGTCCAGAGTAAATCAAGAAAAAAACACACATAGAAAATTTAAACAGATAAAATAGTAAAAATTTGAAACAAAGAACCAGCTAAAGGAGAAAAAAAAGCAGACCAAGAAACAGAATCACACAAGCTAATAAATAAAACAAGATTTAAAGTGGCGAGTGAAGGGGCCAGCCTAATCTGCAGAGGTGCCTCGGTTTAGGAGCAGAGACTGAAAAGGCTGTGAGATTTACCCCGGATTCTAGGAATCTGTGGGTCAGCTGATCTGAGGGGTGGTGAGCTCTAGTGAAGGAGCTCGGAGAGGTAGATGGGGCCAAACCATTTAGAGATTTAAAAACAAACAACAGGATTTTGAAATGTGGAAGTGAACAGGGACTGGATCAGAAGGATATGCTAACTCTGACCTGAGCCTGAATCTAGCTGCCACATTTTGAACTTGTTGAAGACATGAAATGAAGAGTTATTGATACCATAAAGGACTGAGTTTGCGTAATCAAGCCTAGAGGTAATAAAGGTATGAATCACAGACTCGAGGTGGCGTAACATGACATGACAGATTAATTTGAGCATCCATCCTCAATCCCGAGTCCATCCTGACTCCCAAAATCAGAGATGGAAGGTTTAAGGCTGAACCTCCCCTAACTTAACCTCAGAGACCTCAGTGGGACACAGATCATCAGACCGCTCATGCCTCCCATCTCTCCTACAGGAGCGTCAGAGGCTGGAGACCATCCTGAATCTGTGTGCAGAGTACAATCAGGAGGACAGCTCTGCAGAGCTGGAGAGGAGTGGGCTGCTGGGGGGAGTCGGAGCATCAGAGCCCAGAGGCGGAGCGTCTCGTCGAGGAGCGGACTGGGCCCAGAAACCGAAGGAGAACGATGAGGAGAACCAGAGAGAGGAGTCCAGCAGCACCGAGAGCACACATCAAGAGGTAAAAACTCACCTTACACAAATGTTTTTAAGGTGATCCAAATTAAATGTTCTGAGTTTGATTAATTCAGCCAGTAAATCCAACATGGGTTTTTAATGAAAGTTTAACCCTTTGGGCCCTAGCGCCCCCCAATTGGGGGCTTTTCCCGAAAAGAAAAGTTTAGCAGCAATTTAATATTCTAATATTTACACATCTCAGCAAATCCACAAGAATTCCCTTTAAAATGAGACCAAAATTAATCAAATAGACCATGTTGTTACAGAAATATACTCAATTAAGTGTGGGGATGTCATTTTCAAGCAGATTTCTCAAAAAAAGGCTTAGGGCCCAAAGGGTTAAAGCTACAATGGCCAATTTGAAATAAACAATTAGCTTAAAACCTTTTATTTCATGCCTCTTAACAACGTTCTAACATAGTATAGCTATAAATAAATTGTGGAGATAAAACACAAAAAAAACGAAAAAAGAATAATAAAGTGGTTCTCTGGCATTTGTCTAAAAACCTCCGCCAATAACACGTTTCAGACCGCAAGCAACCATTGTCGTCTCACCTAAACGCCACACTTCCCTGGGTCCTCCATTCATTACTCATTCACGTTTGCAGATTCACTATAACAGCCCCCCCGTTGTACCAATTTATTTTACTTAAAAATACCACAAATATTGTACGTTTTATACTCAAATTGTTTATTATGATTAATCAGATTTTATAACTGATTGTTACAATCCGGCTCGAGGGACCACAATATTAAGGAGGTCTGGACACACGGTGTGAGTTTAAGAGTATTTTTATTTTAAAATCAGCCTCCAAAAGGCCTCACCAAAAATGCCACACAGGCAAGCACTCCCAAAGGTGCTCCTTCTGATCAATGGATCTCTCAGATCCCTGAGGTGCCACTAAGCAGGCTTTTATGCTACCCCCACAGGTGCAGTCACTTAGTGCAATTGCAGGCTGCACACTAATGACGTGACGTTTATGAACAATGAGAGCCAAGTCCTTGTAGAAAACCATTCATCCCCCATGCATTTAAAATGTAGAGTCTTATTTAAGTGTGATATATATTAATTCAACTATTTATCCAAAGAAAGAAATATACTGAGTTAACAGTAAACAAGTTAAGTCCTTTGTTTTTAAAATTTGGAACAGATGTATAAAACATGTAAACACTAAAAAAAAACAATACAAATTACAGTATAGAAAATAATATATTAATTTTCCGTGATATAAATGTGTTTGTATAATTTAAAGTTATTAAAACATTTTTTTCACGCTTTCATGATGCTCTTGAGGGCCTCCTGGTGGTGCGGGGGCCCTAAGTAGTCGCATATGCCTTGGGCTGGCTCTGACGTTCTTTATTTTAAGATGAACTTTTCAGTTAGTTTTGTTTGCAGTTTTGTCATCTTTTAAAACCTCTGCTCCCAGTGTGAGGAGCTGTTTTCTGGGAGGGAGCAGGTCTACCTGGAGGAGGAGAGGAAGAGGGTCCTGGTCAGGGTGGATGACCTGAAGCACCGAGTGGGTGACCTGGAGCAGCAGCTACAGGAGACCAAACAGGAGGTCAGCACACAATCACAGATGATTATATCTAGAGATCTGGAGGTGTTAGCTTTGACTCCATGTTTGTGTGCAGGTGGAGATGGAGCAGGCGCTGCTGCAGGCGGAGAGGCGGGCCGAGCAGGAGCAGGTGGAGGCTGAAAATCAGATCATCTCCCAGCTGCAGCTCAGACTCAGCCAGCTGGACTCGACCGCACAGAGAGAGAAGGATAAGGTGTGTAAACACTTAACTGCACGTCCGTCTGAGTACACAAACTCACTTCTTCCTGGATGTGAAGTCACGTTTCAGACAGTTTTTTCAGACATCAGCTTATGTGCACTGCTTTCAGATAGTTTTCACTTTGAGGTTGTGTTTAGAAATAAAGAAAAAGCTGAAATCTTGCAAGAGCTGATTTGGAAACAGAACATGCTTCTTTTTGCCTTTAACTTATCTCCTAACAAATGTGTGAAACATTAAAAGCTCTAACCACCAAACTAACTTCTGCCTCCTTGAATAACCTTTTCTTAACTGCTTTAGCTATCTTAAAGCTTTCAGAGCTCAGATGCATGAAGTTTTAGTGTCCTTGATATTTTTCCCCCTCCCTGGTGTGGTATTTGGGTCTGAATGTGGACACGACTGTGTGTGTGTGTGTGTTTCTGTGTGTTTTTAGGGGAGAGCTAATGTGTCGGCTGAGCGGAAGGTCCTGGAAAAGCAGAGGAATGAGTACAATGAGCTGAAGATGCAGTTTGATAAGTGCCCCTTGTCTCTAAGGGAACAGTTACAGGAGCAGCTCAGCAGGGTCAGTGTTCTCACGCAGCCCACTGGCTGGCAACAGTGAGTTATATCATCCTGAACACCACAGTGATGTACGCTGGTCTGCCTCAGACGTAACACGCTCTGCTCTGAAACGCTCAGAACTAAACCTTTGATTGCTACTGCGTTTTATCGCATCAACATGCCAGATTTAATAAAATGGGATGCATTTGCGTCTCCTGCAGTGGTTTGAGCCTTCAGAGCTTCTTTGTGGATGCTTGATGATGTTTGTAGATTTCAGTAACAATTAATTCTGTTATTAACAGCTTTGCTATTCATATTTGCATGCTTTTTACGGGCAATACCCTCCAACCGGTGTGTTTCATCCAGAGCAGAATCAGATTTAGTGGGTTGAAATCTGCAAAACGTATTAGAAACGACTTGCTGCAGACATCTTTGTAGTCCTGTTTGGTTTTTAAGAGTAATGAGCGTGACTGTCCGTGTCTAGAAAGCCGAAGCTCTGGAGTGTGGGACCAAGCAGTTTGAGGAGCTGGAGTTCTGTCAGCTGGAGGAGGAGAGCAGTCTGGAGGAGAAGAAGGAGGCTCAGTGCCTTCAGCTCCTCCAAGAGCGAGCTGAGTATCACTGCAGTGTGGCTGAGAGGAAGGTGGGAACACACAGGTAAACATTTGTGAGAGACTTGGTGATTTTCTACAACATCTCGATTCACAGGAGAAGATGGCTGCTCTCGATGCTCAGGTGAAGCAGCTGGGGATCCAGGCATCTCAAGAGTGTGAGAAAGTGGAGCAAGAAAAGAAGATTACCCTGCAGCTGCTACATCAGGTGAGTACGCTTCCAAAAAGGATGGCGGATGCAGCTAACTAGTGGAATAATACCTGTTCATCCTGCAGGAACAGGACAGGTTGTGTTCCCTGGAGAGGAAGTACCACATCCTAACAGGAGGAAGAAGCTTCCCAAAGTCCTCCAGCAGCATGAAAGAGGTGAGCAGGTACATGTGAGGCGACATCCCGACCACCGGTGGTGTCTGAACTGGAATTACTGCAAAAGTAGACATTTTTTTTTATTCAGGTAAACTTTTTGAACAGGATTTGCTTCACATCAGCGAACCTGACCTTGTTTATGTGGATGGTCCTCCTCATAGCCCCTGTCCCTCCTCTGCCTCCTTCTCCTCCTCTCACATCCCCTCCCCTGAACTCTGTCCTGTCAGGCTGCAAGAGGTAAATCTAAACAGAGTTTAGTGTGGAAACACTAATTTAATGCTTCTTCGGTGAACATCGGGCATGTTGTGTGTTAGCAAATACCTGCTAACAGCAGATGGTTGTAGTGTGTAATTAGTGCACTGCAAAAAGTGATTTTCAAGCAAGTAAAAAGACATTTTATCTTATTTTTAGTCTAAAAAGAACATTTTTTAGAATTCTTGAAACATGCAAACAAACCTAACAGTAGATTCTAGTTTTAAGGAACTTGTTTACCTCATCGGCAGATTTTTTTTTACTCAAAACAGGGAAATGTGTAGCCTAGTGAACTAGACCAATTCTTGCTTTGCTATATATATTCACATATATAGGATGGCTTGCCAGGCTAGGAAATGTGATCACATTTAAGAATATTTACTATTATTTCAAGTAGTGCTGTTTTTGCAGAGTAGATTTTTTTTCAGACAAAAAATAAGGTAAAATGTCTAAAAATGAGAATTTTTACCTTCTTGAGAATCAGTTTTTGTAGTGCAGGGTGAGTCTGTGTCTGTCTATGTTTGTAAATGAAATAAAAATGTCCTTTTAAGAATAAACTTAAAAGTCCATGTGTATTAATTTCAAACATAGAGGCCTCCTAGTTTGCAGCATCATTACTTTGACTGACTGTGAGCCTGTCTCCTGGCTGTTGATGCAGGAGTACCTCAGGCTGTCTGATGTCTATAGGATGTATGGAAATGCTTCTCTGCAGCATCACTCCTCCTCCCCCGCTGCTCTCCACTGCCTCTCCCTTACTGTATCTCCGGCTCTGCCGTGTGAGGTAGACAGCTTTTCTGCTCATTTAAATGCTTTTTTTTACACCCTCTTCGCTAACTTCTGCTCTCTCCCTGTTTTGAAAACATACTTTTGCTTTTCTCTGTGTCCGTGTGAAGGAGTACATCACGGTCAGTCAGTTAAGCCAGATCTTTGGGGTGCAGCAAGCTAACCCCTCCTCTTCCTCCTCTACTCCGTCATTCCAACTCGCCCAGTCTGAATCCACCTTCTCCTGCCACTCGGCTGCATGCGGTCCTTCCTCTTTCCTCTCTGCACAGGTTTGTCCTTCAAGCACTTTCTGACACCATTCCTCTTCACAGCACCGCCCCAATCCCCTGAACTTTTATGATCTTTGCTGTCTCGTTAAAAGGCCACATGTTTAATCTTTCCTGCCTGTTTTAAGCTTGTTTGCTTTTTTTTTGGCTGGATGCTTTTGATCACCTCAGAGCCAGCCTGAGCTCAGCAGGAATGCATTGCCTCCCATTAATCTTGAGCGCTGGTACCAGGACATCATGGCTGCTGGAGAGCCTCAGTCCTGTCCTCCACCGCTGCCTGCAAAGTCTTTTTCCACACGCAGACACGGGCAGGTAAATGTGCACCAACATCAGTACTAACACATTATCCTGAGATAGACAAACCCTCCAGCATTGGTTAGACTGGTCTGTGACCATTCATGTTGCCCAACATTTACCAAAAGAAAAACATGGCCTCCATTAAAACCAATGAAGAATTGAAAAAAAAAAAAAAAATCAATAAATTTTGTATTTTCTCTTCCAGATGTTGAAGTCTAAATCAGATGGCGAGGTTGGACAAGGAGCATCAAGCTCTCCCGTCTGCAGCACAACCATCCTGACACACTCCGGTGGTTTCAGGCATGAGAAAGCTGCACCCATCACGGTCAGTTTTATGCTCTGAATGATCATCGGCTCCCCGCAGCTCACAGCGTGATGTGTTTTTGTGTCTCTGTTCGGGTTCACAGTTGATGCTGAGAGAGAAAAACCCATTAGACATGGACTCCAGGAAACACGTGGCCCTGCAATGCAAAGGTACTCGAGTCCCTTGGTTCTGCCACATCATCAAATGATATGGTTTTACAGCTTTAATATGGGAATGTGTGGACTAGATCAGCCAGAACAATAAAACACGGGTTCTCTGAGTGTTGGAGCGGGCATAGCAAAGCTCAGATCAGTAGTTTAGTGGTTTTAATGTTGTGGCTGATCAGTGTGATCTGCTGACAGCAGTGATGTGCTTCTATCAGTAGAGGGCAGTGTAAGTCTGTAACGTGCTCTCTGCTTTTATACAGATCCATCACCAACAGTCCATCACTCCTTCCTGCATCATCAGTCGCCACCGGGTGGTAACCAAGCATATGACACCCTGAGTCTGGAGAGCTCAGACAGCTTGGAGACCAGTGTCTCCAACTCCGCCTGTACCCCAGAAAGGTGAGAGGCTGGAAGAAAAAGAGGAGCAGTTGGCTCTGTTTCCATGGGAACACCTAAATCTGCTCCCTCTCTTCAGAAGAAAGGTCACCGTGCTTTGTTCCTGTGACAGCATGTTTTGTTACATGTCTGCTCACGTGACCATGTTGGCTGTTGCCATGCCAACCCATTCAAGTTTTTGAAGTTACGTTTACTGGTGTTAATGGAGAACCCGTGTCTCGTCTTGCTCTCCTGCTGTTTTTTGGTGCTTGGTTTCCAGGCATGTTTGTTTACCTTTTTCATCCAGAGCCTTGTCACAGGCGTGTAATCGATGCAACTTCCCCCTCTGTGTGTTGTAGCGCCTGCGGGTTGGAGGCCCAGAGGATAGAGGAGATGGAGAAGATGCTGAAGGAAGCTCAGCAGGAGAAAGCCAGACTGATTGAGAACAGAGTGAGTTACTTCTGCAGAGTTCTGATGTTAAAATCAGTCTTTACACAACTGCATGACACCGTCCCATCACTTCACCTCCCTAAGGGCCACAGAGCTACACCATGTCATTAATGTTTGCAGGGATGAGCATTTATTGGAGCAACAATAACACACTTTTAAACCCCGCGTGTGTTCTGATTTGCACATTTTCTGTGCCTTAAAGCAACACTAAATTAGCCTAGTGAACTAGACCAAATTCATATAGGATGGCTTGCCAGGCTAACACTAAATAAGTTTCCTGCTTCTTCCTCCTACAGGTTCAAAGTTGAATTACACCTGTCATAAACAACCCTGCTGTAGCCCGCTGTCGCTAGCGCTAAACACGAGCTAACGCTAACACATGTCAACTGATACTAACTAAGCCATGAAGTAAAACGATCCACACTGTTGGACAAATAATTATTATAAGTCCAGTAGCAACAAAGCCAGATCACCATCAGTCCATATTTTTGTAGCCTCCTTTAGCTCCTTCAAACAAGTGTAGGCCGTGCCAATGTTTTAGCTCTTTGCTTCACCTCTAAAGACATTACTCTCTTACTTCTACTTCCAGGCTCCATAATGCCAACAAAAAAGCAAAATACTTCTTCATCTTCCTTGCTTTTTATTGACAGTTGGCAAACTGGAAAAGCCATTATGTTAGCTAGCGGCACAGTAAAAAGCTATTGCCATAAAGAAGGTCTCACTAGTGTTCCTATTGAACCACAAAACTGTTAAGTGCAGTTTCTGGTCAGCAGAGGGCGACAGAGTGCTGTCCCATGTGAAGTTTTCTCAAGTTTATGTCTCAAGAACCACTGAAACTAGTTTGAAAGCAGTAGCTTAAAGAGTGAGTCACACCATGGGTGAAGACTTCACACGCTCCCTGTTAGAAGAATGCTCCTAAAGGAGGCGTCGTCTGGTGGACCGAGAGAGCGGCACTGAGGCAGTGATTGACAGCCCCCTCGTCAACCCCCCAGCGAGCGCTCTTGGAGTTTCTCAATTGAAAAAACAAGTCAACAAGCTGCGCACACACTCGTGTGTGCTTTGCATGTGCTACTGTGTGTGTGCACATGAGCACACGCACACAGCAGACTCACCGCTCAGGAGAACGAGCAAACACAGAAACTGCAGCAGGCAGGATTTCCTGTCCACCTTGATCACTAAAGGAAAAGGGGAAGGAGGACATTTTCTTTAAGGAGGCGAGCGGCTCCGAGCCATAACGCGTTATATCGGCAGGTGAGTGGGCGAGCCAGGAGGTGCGGCCACGTAGTACGGTAGAGACGTCGTCACCCTGCAGCTCTATAGCCATCAGCTGTGGCTGATTCTAAATCAGTGTGAAGAAGAGTTTGAACCTGAAGATGGAGATAGAATTATGGTTCTGGGCTGAAATGTAAAATTTTATGTAAGATGCACTAAACTGCCAAACTAATGACTTCACATGTCTACAGCGCTATTAGACACTCATCTATACAGGTTATCAGCAAAAAAGTTGACTTAGGCATTACTCGCTCTTTAATGTGTAAAAATCTCTTTAGTGTTGCTTTACATGACAGGAAACTAAACACCTGTGGGTTATCAAGTTGTTCTGGTGCATTTATGATGAAGACTTTTAGTAGATTTGAATGATTCTCACTATTTTTTAACGTTACCACCTGGGGGCGGCGACCTTATTAAGTTACTCAAACAGCACGAAGCTGACTGGTTTCTCACTCTAATATTTGGACCTAAAAGCATTAAATAATAAAATAATTTCTTATTTTTCTTTGGTTTTAAATTCCACTTGTATTGTTTTGCTCAGAACGTGTTGAGAACTCCTGATCCGTACAGCAGATTTATAAAAACAACGTAAATCACAAAACATTTCATTCCCACTGAGAGCAGACGAGACGTAACTATGAGTTAAACTAGCGAACAGAGAGTTTCAGAAATGGTGAAATGGAGCTGTAAAACATTTTGCTTGTTTTATTTCTTTATGTTGAAATAAAGCAGGCCTGTGAGTAAGTATCTGAAAGCCGCAAAGGATCATTTTACATCAGCAAAGCTTCCTCTTCCGTTGGCAGACTAAAGAAATATATTTTACAAAACCCTGGATTGGGACTTGAATTCTCCTGAGCATCTTCTGACACTCACCTGCTTTGTTTTGCAATATTTGCCTTCCATTAACATATTTCCCTGTCTCCCCTTTTCCTCTCTTATTATTTCTCCTCTGCATCTACTCTTCATTCTCCTGTCCCGGCGCTCCCAGGAGAGGGAGGTGCAGGCTCGGCGGCAGATGTTGGAGGAGGAGCGGAGGAGGCGAGAGGAGGCCGAGAAGAGGCTTCAGGACGAGACGGCCCATAGGCGGAGGCTGGTGGAGGAGGAGGTGAAGATGAGAGAGAAGCACTTCTCTCAGGTCAGTGGAACAGCGGGAGGAGATGACGAGGAGGGGAAGGAGGGGAGGGAGGACTCGAGGGGAGAGAGGATAAGAGGCGAGACACTAAAGGGAGGCTGGGTGTAAAAGAAGATCAAAGATTGTCAAAGAAAGAAGAGAATGAAGGAGGAGGAGGAGGAGGGGAGAGTAAAGGGAAAACAAAAAAAGAGGAAGGGCAGAGTGCAGAAAATAAAATAACCAGAAAATGTATTATAAGCTTTAGATCTGACAGATTTGTCTAATAAAGAATCTTCTCTTTAGTCTACCTTTATTTTCACCGTCTGTCTTAGGAATATTTTAAAGAGCCATAAATAAACGTAATCATTCATTTGTTTTAGTCTAATGTCTTTTCTTTTATTTAGAATATAAAACATTTTCATTAACTCATCTCATCTTAGGAGAAAACTAACATTTGTTTCTCTGTTAGAGATAAATAAAGCATCTCCATGTATTTAAAGTCAACAAACACACACAAGTCGGAAATGAGCCCGACTTACTGCCAGCAATGCGGACCAGGCTCTGACACTGGCCGTACAGGGACCTAGCAGCCAGTATCAAGGGGCCTGGTACCCCATACTCCCAGAGTACCCCCCACAGGGCCTCCTGAGGAACGCGGTTGAACGCCTTCCCCAAATCCACAAATCACATGTAGATTAGTTGGGCGAACTCCCACGCACCCTCCAGGATCACCCCAAGGGTATAGAGCTGGTCCAGTGTTTCACGGCCAGGATGAAAACCACATTGCTCCTCCTGAATCCGAGGTTCAACTATCCGACGGACCCTCCTCTCCAGAACCCCTCAATAGACCTTACCAGGGAGGCTCAGGAGTGTGATCCCCCTGTAGTTGGAACACACCTTGCGGTCCCTCTTTTTAAATAGGGGGACCACCACCCGGTCTGCCAATCCAGTGGGACTGCCCCCGATGCCCACGCGATATTGCAGAGCCGTGTCAACCAACACAGCCCCACAACATCCAGAGCCTTAAGGAAATCCGGGTGGATCTCATTCACCCCTGGAGTCTTTCCACCGAGGAGCTTCTTGACCACCTCAGTGACCTCGGCTCCAGAGACTGGAGAGCCCAACCCAAAGTCCCCAAGCTCTGCTTCCTCACTGGTTTTTCAGAAGCTGCCTTTTATTCATTTACATTGCTTTTTATTTTTATTTTGCCAATGTATGTTCATTTTTTATTTGTTTTATTTTAATTAGTCATGTGATGCTTTACAATTTACAAACGTTTTACCTTGAGCCAGCAGCATCTCCACTTAACTTAACAGAACTGATCACTCTGAAACCAGAAGCGTTTAATCAGCAAGAAAATCTTTTAAATACTGATCAAAAATGATGTTTTTCCTCATCATAACTGTTTATTTCCACAGGCCCGTCCGATGACGCGCTATCTGCCTAATCGTAAAGAAGAGTTTGACCTGCGAGCTCACGTGGAGTCGTGCGGTCACAACATCGACACCTGCCCCTCCGTCATCCTCTCAGAGAAAATGTGCAAAGGTCACCTGGTGAAGATGGGAGGGAAGATCAAGTCATGGAAGAAACGCTGGTTTGTCTTTGACCGCCTCAAGAGGAACTTCTGTTATTATGCTGGTGAGGAATCAGAATTTTACTGACATTTTCACAAGAGTGGAGAAGATAAATGTGTGATAATGAGGGCTGCATTCCACTCCTGCAGCAGTGCATGCTGGTTGTTGAGTAGAAATGCTAATGACTTCTTCTAAATTGAATGCAGCCCTTGTTAATGAATCTGTTTATCCTTCTCGTTAAATCATAACATCCATGAAACGGGTTATTGTTTTTATCCCCTGCTCTTTTTTGGGTAAATTAGCCAGCAGACAGAAACCTCCTAGGGAAAAATAAAAACAGATCAAAACAAAAATGCAGAGAATGAAAACAAAGCTTACAAAGAGAGGAGGAAGAGGAAATTCATGATACACAGGTGAGTACGGTCAGGACGATTAGTAGAGCAGGAAGAGGACAAGAAGAGCAAATAAAAACCTGCGTGAGACACGAAGAACGTAAATCAATGTTTAACTCCAACCAAAATAGTGTGTGTTCTTCATCACTCCATCGCCTTGTGTAATAAATAAGATGTTCCCCAAACGTATTGACAGTGGTGCACCCCCCCCCCCCCCCCCCCCCTACGTATCACTGAAACTCACCATTAGAAAAAAGTATAAATCTTAATAATTCTTTGGGATATTTTTGCTAAAACATCAAAAGACAAATTAAACTATTTAAAAATTCTAAAACAAAACATTTTTAAAGTGACTGAAAAAAACAGTTTGAACTTTTGTCTTTTTTCTGAAATGTTTGTGTTTCTCACATTTGAAGTAAATGTGGGATGCTGGGCCTTTTGTTTCTGTAATGAAAAAGAACGAAGGAGCGCTGCAATGCACAACCACAGGCTAAACTCTCCCTGAGCAACCACAGGATCTCATTTGTTGTGACACCCCAAATTTTCCCTGCTCCCCCCCCTCATGAAGATGTTCTAGGGGCGCCACTGCCTGTTGAGCCAACAATGAGCCACGCATACAGAACAAAACAAGAGGTGAAAATTTAAAGGAACACTTGGTAGTTTTGGCTTGTTTTAGCACCCCCTAGTGTCCGTTAGAGAAACCAAAAGTAAAGCTTATCTCCTTGCTGTGCGTTCGTCTTTGTAACACCTTAATCTAACAGCTGAAATGTCTCCTCAGCCTTCATTAGTGTCTACAGGAGCGGTTCATCACTAAATGAAACAAATCAGCTGTGTTCACAATCTAAAACATGCAGGAAACATGCTGGAAGCAGACTGCAGCACCAGGCATGTCAGCTCCTTTTTCTAAGTCCAGCAGGGAGCGGACCGCCACTCTGAAGTTGCAAGTGCGGTATTCTGGTCACAGAGGGCGGTGGGGGTCAGAGTGACATTTCATTAACCCTGTAAAGGTCATTTTAGCACAAACTGGCTCAGGAACATTAATTTAAAAAGCTGCATGAACATACGTAATGAAACAACTTCACAGACTTGAAGGTGAACTGGTCGAGACTCAGTTTAAACATTAATAAATGAAGATTTCTCTGATAAACACCTTAACCTGCTGCCGGAGGCCTCAGCCCATGATAGGTTTTCACCACAGTAAATGGATTTATTTAATTGACAGCATTGAGTTTATGAATATACGAGTAACCCTGTTATGTGTTCAGATGCAGGATGTTTCAGCATACTGATTAAATCGGTCCATTATGAGAAAATAATGAATCACAATAAAGTAATACAAATGTGTGTGCATCTTTAGAGAAATAAACAGCAACATCATCATCTTTCTGCTAATCTGAGCTCTGATAATTTGACTGAATTCTAGTTTCTCCACTCTGAATCAACAAGTCTTCAAGTGTCTGACTTTCTAGTCTTGTTTACACAAATCTGAGCCTTCTGATCAGGATTCCCTCTGTCTGACAGGACCACTCCAGATTTATTCAGTTCATAAACATGCTGGGATTCCCTCCGTTTGCTCCTGCTGGACTTCCTTCACCATCATTCTCCTCACTCGTGTGGATGCTAATGACACCGTCCACGGCCGAGTTTCCCTCCTCCACGTTTAAACTTTTAGTCGGTGTGTTTCATGTCCGTCGGAGCGCTTTCCTGAGCAAGTTTTGAGGCATTATTTTACAATTGAGTTCAAAATAGAATGCGGGTACATTTTCATTACTGACACCCCTGCTCCCCTCGCTCCTCTCTCCATTCACTTGGCTGGGCCTTTTCACCCCCTCGCTCCTGACGAAGATGATGGTGATGACGGTGATGAAATAAGATGCAATAGTTTCTCTAGATGTGTTTTTCTTGGGGAGGAGGCTAGCTCCTGGCTTGTTCGTGACTAATAAAACGAAACTCACATTTCAAAAACATTTATCTCATTACTAAGCAGATTTGACTTATGGGAAAGTAGAAAAAACAAGTGGGAAATATTTCAAAAGCTTGCTTTTAATTGTTAGTGTTTGCTCCTTTGTTGGCTTCATTCTGCATAAAGACTAAAGGAAAAGACCGCTGTTTATTTGAACAGGAGTGGGAAACTAACATCTAGTTGAAGGAATTCTACATTTTTTATAGTTTAGCCTCAAACTCCCAAAAACTCCATCCTCTCAGTGATGTTCATCATCAGGTTTCAGTAGAAGTCCTCGGCGTGAAGCGAACAAAGGCTGGACAGAAGATCTGACCTGCTTTAAGCCAAGTTCTGAACAAGAAGATCAAATGTGATTTCCAAAAGTCGGGTTTCTTTTTAACGTTTAGAAAAAAATTCCAACCTCGCCAGAAGCAAAAAAAGGTTACAAGAAGAGGAAAAAGGCAGACAATCCAGAAGTGAAGAAAACAAGTCAGATTCAAAGGATGGTGAAGACTTGAGGCATGGCTGGAAATAGACGTTTAATTAACTTTTCCCGTGAAACAGCCCGGCTCATACCTATTCATGGATGATGTGTCGCCAGGAAACTTTATTACGAGCCGGCTCTCTTCATCTATCTTACCACTGTGTTCCTCTTTTCACTGACTCAAGATAAAGGAAATATTGTTGGAAATCAGGATTGAGATTGAAGGAGTTTTCACTTCTGAATTGCTGATGAGACAAATATTTTACAATCAAAATTTTATTTCTTCCTGAAAAAAAGATGATAAATAGATGCGTACATGCAGGAGTTCACATTTATTTTCTTTATTTTAAACGTCCATAATTAGACAAAAACAATTAAATAGAAAAAAAAGAATAAATCCTAAATCTTGATTTCAATATAAGTTGTTCCTGTTTTTAGGAAATATAAAACATTAAGTTTCAGATTTATTTTGTTTATATGAACCTGGATTTAAGTGATTTTGTTTCTAAAACTCTGCAGCTCTAATATTTGCGCTCATCACTGGTTGATGCTCCTGTCTGGTGTCTGGGCTGGCAGAGCTCTTGCATCAGTGCTACGAGATGTAATGTAATGTGTCTTAATTTAATTCTCCTTTTTTCCTCCTCTCAGACAAGCATGAGACCAAGCTGAAAGGACTCATTTACTTTCAGGCGATTGAGGAGGTTTATTATGATCATCTGCGCAGCGCTGCTAAGGTAAACTTCACCCACAGGTTCAGATGGATCCAAATGATTTAACTTGATTTAATAAAAATATTGTCAGTACATTTAAACTGCTCTAATAAATCTAATGTATTCTAGATGCAACAGGTGTTAGATAGAAATGTAAAACTAAACTGTGCTTTTACTTTTCTGTGATCAGAGCCCAAATCCATCGTTGACCTTCTGCGTGAAAACTCACGACCGACTTTACTACATGGTGGCCCCGTCCCCCGAGGCCATGAGGATCTGGATGGACGTCATAGTAACGGGAGCAGAGGGCTACACGCAGTTCATGAGCTGAGACGCCACCGAGGGACCGATTCTACAGAATGACGAGGACAGAGGGAGACGGAGCGACCTACAACCTGACCTGCTTCCTGCTGGAGCTGAAACCACACGGCCTGGCGGTGCGTAACGGCGCACATCAGGGAGAAAAGTCTGAGACCTCTGAGTGAACAAGGGCGAAATAATAACAGAGATGCATTTAAAAAAGTCACCTTGAGTTGATTTTACTGCTTTAAGTTTGGATTTAAGAAGGAAACGCCCATAAGAATGAATATGTAAGGAGCTTTTTGATTTTTCAGGAGGAACATTTCACAAGATTTCTTACATTTTGTTTACAACAAGCTGAATTCCTGCAGCGTTAACCTTTTTGATACATTTTCTCCTGAATTTGGGAACATTTTCAGTTAAAAAATAACATTTCTAACCACTAACCTTATAATAAAGCATCATAATAATCTTGCTTTGTGCCAAATATCTATTAAGGATTTTTACAATATCATTGTTAATATGTATATTTATATAAAAGAACTTTTCATACAGGTAATAACGTTTTTTTACTCTATATAAAAATAGTAAATTCTTGTCTCAGTATTTAAACATTAATTATATTGCTGTAATGATATTCTATAAAACTATTAAATAAATAAAAACTGCATACGTGTGTTTTTGTTTTCTGGTTGATCTGAACACAATTACAAAGCAGCTCTTCACTTTTAATTAGTGCTTCATTAATTACGCGTTCTTTAAATAATCTCATGTTTCTTAATGAGCCATAAGGTGTGCTGTATAAAACACTACAACTTGTTTATTTACACAAGATCAGAGCGGCGGTTTAATTCGCTAATTGGCTCGTTAACTCGGATTATTTACAGGATTTGGACCAGAGGAACCCAAATCAAACCACATATTTGTATTTCCAGGGCTGCCTAATTAATTATACCGCTTGTCTGCAATAGGTGAGCTACATAAAAAAGAAACCACCAAAAAAAAAAAAAAAGAAATTACATGCAACATGCATGATTCAACCCTGAGAAATTTGAAACCACACATGCACGCGTCCCGCAAAATAGTTCTTATCTTCAGAAAGCGCGTCTCCTGCCTTGCTTCTTATTTCAACTCCTGACTGAACAGACGTACGTGGAGTTTTGTGATTTATTCACCTGCTGTTATCGGGGGAATGTTTCGCAGATCTGTAGGTAATCAAATTGTTCCTGACAGGCGCTGATTAGATTCGACTGAAACGTTAATCCCTAATTCCCTGGTTGGTTATGTTGTGTAATAGTTATGAAAACGCGTTTAGCACAGGCTGAGCCTGACTGCGGCCTCGCGTTGTTTGCTTTTCTCTGACCTTGGGAGAGATTTCCACACCGGCGTGTCTCTGATGAGCCTCAGGTGCACCCAGCTGCATCATAAGCAGCTCTTTAAGAGGGCGATGTTAGCTCGTGATCGTGGCGACGAGCTGGAGTGACACCTGGTCTCATTGTTGGTGAAATATTGATGAGGTGAGGGGTGATCGCCTCTCACTTTCACACCAGCAGATAAGCTCGCCCCCTCCAGGCCTTCATGCTTGTTGGGTAGGCTGCGGATCAGTGAAGGGCTCACATGAGTGTGTCAGTATTAATGGGAGATATTAGCCCTGTCTGAAAACAACCTGATGAAATGGAGACGTCTCCCAGCTCAGACGGAAACTTTGAAGCAGCGCGCGTCAAAACCTTCACAACATTTCAGTCAAGCATTTGTAATTCATAAGTTTTCCTTTCCCCCCCTGTGTGAGTTCAGATTAATTTAGGAGATTAAAGGGAAAAAATCAACTGCCCATCCCCACCTACACACACACAAACACACATGCACACACACACACACACGCAGGCATGGCAGATGAAAGCATCTTTCACGTCTGATATTTACCACTTTGAACAAATCAAACTCACTTTTCTTTGAAGGGAATGCAAATTGACACTAATTCAAAACAAGCCGTCGAACATACAGCTTCATTAAATTACAATGTTTTTCAGATTTCATGGCAAGCAACAATACTGGGAGAAAAACATCCAGAGGGGAAAATCTACCAGAGTCGGCCTAATAAGACCAGCGCCGCCTCGTCGTACGCGACTCTAACCCCGGCGTAGGAGATTGTTATTCCTGTTGTATTCAGCGTCAGACATCCAGTGTAAATTATTCATCTCTTTTAGATTATTTGTTACTTAACTACATCTGGAAAGGGCTCGTTATTGCTAACAGCATGTTGTGCATAATCAACTAGATTGCATAAAGGCAGAAAACTCTTTTTATCCCGACAGTGTGACAAGTGTCCAATCCTCTGAAAGCTGTGTAAGGTGTCACGAAAAAAAACATTCTCAGATGGCATCCATCTTCATAAATAACATGATTTTGGTTTATGTGACAAATTGCCATGAGACCCGTCTTGCAGGGAGCATGTAGCCTGAATGAGTATCGACTAAAGCTCAGAGGTGATAGACGCGGAGCCTCTGGGCTTTCAGGGGCTCTGCAGAGCAGGATCACACACTCTGAGTGCTGTAAATAACACAAAGAAACCACCTGGGACCTGTCGGCTTAAAATGTCAGAAGAACACAAGTGATGCACAGACATCAGATATCTACAGCATTTTTTCTGTTTTCAAATTTTCTGTAAATTTCAGCCAAATAAAAACTTTTTGGATAACTCTGACTTTTTGTTTCCTCCTAATGGGCCTTATTATCATCCCAGACCTTTTCTTCCATGAATCGTTAAAGATTAGGAGTTAACTAATAAGAGGAGATGCAGTGCTGCAGTTCTCCTTTACATCAAACACTCTTAATTTACCACGAAGTCCTTGAGGATCAGTAAATAAACACAAACCTGCGACTGTCTGCTTCTGCGCCGTCACGGCTGAACGCCAAATAAAGTTAGTGTTAGTTTCATAAATGATATCATGGTCGTCACCTTTCTGAGAATTGATTTACCTGTTTTCATGGCGAACAGACAAACATGTAAGCAATCAGCAGGCAGAAACATCCCCAAATCCCCTCTGAGAGGCTTCCATTCACAAGTGGTGGCTGAACTACATGTTTTCTTCGTATGTTCAAAGAGGGGCAAAAGTTGAGGACAATAAATTCTGAGAGAGATGATGATGAAATGATGGTGTAACCCTCACTAACGTGCCATACGTGCACTTGGCATGCAGCGTCGACTTTTCCAACTTTCGTTCACAACATTCAATTAATCTGGGCATCAGTTGCTCTAAAACCACAACACAGATCTGAAACACGCACAAAGTCCAGCTTGAACCAGAGTAGTTTATGCAGCGTACATCAGCTTGTTAGCTTTGTTTTTGCTGTTTCAACAATTTGGAAAACGTGCGTTATCTTGTTATTGCTCTGAGATGCTGAGTCCACTGGTTTATCTACAGCAAGCAGGCATAAAGGTGCTTTCCTGTGTAAATAACTCCTCTTTTTTTCTAAATAAATTGTTCCTAAGAGTGGCGACAACAGGGAAATGCGGCCGTATCATCACGAGCAGCACCTTAGATTTCTCTTGTGACGCACAAACAGGAAGCCCTCAGTGGGCCAATTAATACAGACAGAGAGAGCAGTCAGCGATTTCCTGTGAGACCTGCCAACTTCAGCAGCTACAACCATCTCAATCTGGTTTCCATTACGACCACATTTATCTAGATTGCATCAGGCCGCTTTTCTACAAATCTCTCAAAGCGCATCTCATAAAGTAGCTGCAACACAGTGGGCATTTTGTTTAACAGTTCCCCAATAAAAGAACTGTCCCTTTAAAGACTTTTACATTAAACTGATTGAAAGTTTCTTAAATTGTACATAATTCAAAAATACAGAGATTCTGATTTCTGATTCTACTTAAAATTTGTTTGGCTTTAGTGTGGAAAGGGTTTATCTGTCAAAATAAAGTCATTTTATCCAATCAGTTAAAGTCTGAAGCCCAGACACTTCCACTAAACCCACTTCCTGGCAGACAAATCTATTAAAGGGCCCGTCAATATGTAAATTGAGCAGAACTGGAAACAAATGTATTGGTTTTGGCAAAGTGATAATGTCACAGACGTGCAACTCAGCAAGTGGGAAGGAGGGATGGTTGGACAGGGAGGGGTAGAGTTATAGAGGTGAGCTGAAAGGAAAACAGTAGGTAAGGAGGAGAGAGAGAGAGAGAGAGAGAGAGAGAGAGAGAGAGAGAGAGAGAGAGAGAGAGAGAGAGAGAGAGAGAGAGAGAGAGAGAGAGAGATGCAAATCCCATGGCAACAGCAACCAGAAAACAAGTCTAAAATAGGGGGCAGTGTCCGCTATCTCTATAGCAACAGGAGAGCAGCACACTTGCTCAGCTTCGGGATTTGCTGAAAGGAGAAAAACAAAGCTTTAATTCCAACATAATTAATTTTGATTGTCCTTGACAGTAACTTTCTTTAGATCAATCAGCGTTTTTCCCACCATACACGCCAGAAAAACAATAAATGGTTTTAGAGGCAGCTACAATTTCATATCTATAAGTGGTTTTCATATTTACAGATTTGCACCACACAGCTATCTTTTATTCTATATGAAAATGATCATAATTGCATAAAATCATAAGAAAGTTGTTTTTGTTCTAGAAACAGAAAAATACAAAATTAATTGTGCTTGAAAATTATGGGTTTAATACATGCTCTGCATGTTTTTTTAATAATTCAACACTTCCAGCTGTTCTGTTCATCATAAATAAAACCAGGCTTTTGAAAACGTATGATAAAAACGCTTTTAGGTCTGGAAAACTGCTTCACCTAACTCCACACCCGGTTTGTTTACATGAAACATGTGCACAGCCTGCAGTGCAGGAAAAAAGACATCAACACAGTGATGGGTCGCCTTGCCTACCGCTGTCCAATCATATTTCAGACAGAGCCGCCTGCAGCCAATCACAGCACATCATTCTGAGCCTGAGCAGCCAATCAGATTGAGCGTGGACCACTGATGCAACGACAATGCAACAGCGGTCCTGCCAAATAACAAAGTGTGTTCTGAAGCAAATAGTCCGTCTACAGCACAATATTTAATATAGTATGATACCATGTAGTAAAGTGGAGTGTCCGAACTGCTTATTAGGGAGCTGTTTTCATGAAAATAAGGTCTTTTTGTACCTGGTTATGGACATTAACGAGCAGCTGCGCGCTGCTAAGCTAACGGTGCTGCCTCATCACTCATCTCTATAGCAACAAAGATGAAACAAGTGATGTAGCTACTTCTGTTGTGACCATTCTTATAACGTCATTAATCGAACTAGATCAAACATTTTACTTGCTTGTAAATGTTACACCTGTTTTAAAATACAGAAACTTTTTTTATTTGTTTTTCTGTCGCATTTTTTCTTTCTTTAGATCAGCTTTTTGTGGCTACAGTCTGATAGTTATAATAATATACACTTCACAACTTTTAACAGCTTTAAATAGTTGGAAATATAACTTTTAAAACAATAACAAAGTAGTTCACCAGGTTGTTCCAGCGGCAGTGGGAGTAGTGGGACGTCCTTCAGTGATCCGCGGAGGGATGGAGAAGGGAGGGGCGGAGGGATCTGCACCGACTGAGCAACAACACTTTATTCCGGTGACGCAGTTGGTTGCTAGGTGTGAATGAACTGATGCTTTGTCTCAATTTAGCTCCTCCTCAGTTTACAGGTCGACCACAACAAAGCAGCATCTCTGTCCGTTCGCGTTGTCCCGGCTGTTCGGAGCTAAATGATGGCTCTTTAATCCCGTCTTGTTGCTGGACCCTGAAAGAAGCCCGTGCTTTGCTTTAGCAACGCACCCCCACGAGCTCTACAGTTTTTCTGCAAGAATGGAGTAAGTCAAACTCTTTCTACTGACTTCTCAGCTGTCCTTGTCTATTTTTAGTTGACATCTGCGGATTCACTGGGTTTTGTTCACTGATTGGTTTGTTTTCTACTCTATTAAGTTTATTATATTTAATTAAAGTCTAATATTTGTCCTGCTCTTTTCTAGGATAAGTGTTTGCTTTTGTCAGTTTGTTTGTCTAAGATACTAAATTGTATTTGCTGTTGTCAGCAGCCTTGTTACATATTTAGTAACATCACAAGTATTAATTTCTTCAGTCCAATTGAAAATCTACAATTATTGAACATTTCACACCAACAGAAATCAGTGACAGTCTATTGATATTTGGTACATTGCTGTAATCTGGAGTACTTGTGATCAAACAGAGGTGATTAATGTCAGAAGAACAAGGATTAGAAGCAGCTGATCTGCATTAATCCAATTTAACCACCAGGGTGCCTCTCACTTGAGAGACCTGGTTACTGTGGAGCTTCTTATCAACAGCTGGGCCCTTGACAGCGTCACTGTAGGTCCCACGTGTGTTTGGGGTTGTGAAGTTCATTTTGCTTTGAGGCACGTTAAAGTCCAAAGGACACCTCTGCCCCATCTGTATCCCTTATTGATCCAATCTGATGTTTGGTTTCTGGATCTGGTTGTTTTTATTCAAGTGGAAGTGGATTACTGTAACACCTGCTTGTTTAAAGTAAATTGTGTTAAAAATATCAGCATGACAAGATGTCCCATTGCTGCATGTCATCAAAACACTTAATCGCACTGTAATTACTTCCCGAGGGCTGCACAGATCCATCGGTATAGTGAAAAAGTTGCGTCTTTTAAAGTCACACAGCTCTCTGATCCCTGTTTTCGTTTACCCTCTAGGTTTCATTATGCTCACCCTGCCCTGCTCTCTGTGGCCCATCTGTCAGACCCCGCTCATTCTCAGCATATGCCCGGACTTGGACTGAATCAAAGCGTCAGCAGACAAAATGATGGCAACATCGGCTCATGTTTGGAAGACTCTTCGTGTCTGCCCGGCAGACCCCCTCACTCTCTCTCACCCACAGGCTAGCCACAGCCAATCACAGGGGTGCAGGGGGGAGGTGTCAGAGGAGAGCCAGCACTTAATTGGTGAGTTGCAGCAAGTGCGTTTTTTTATATTTTTCCCCATTTCAGGTGGGCTCGGCACTGCAGCAGATTCATCCTTCTTGAGCAGTAAGTAAAAAACTAGCTACGTCTATTATATCGACATTGGGTAACTCAATTAAAATATGCTATGCATGTTCGATCGTCGGTAAGAGTGTACCTTTACAAAATTTCTACCTGCACTACTAATAACTATTATTTCTATTTTGCATGAACGTAATTTTTCAGGTATGACATTTTTTCCATCAATCAGTTTGTAACGAACACCGTTTTCTCCTTCCTCAATAGGTGATGGTCTCACTGACTGGATGACGGAAGAAGTGGATTTCTCCTCGTACCTCCCAAACCCTCCTTCCCCTCCCTCCTCCACCAATGCCTCCCTTCCCCCTTCACCCCTTCAGAATGATATCCAGGTGCCCTCTGACTTGGAGGTCATGACCTCTTTGCTGCAAGAGGAACTTGCCCAACTAGAGGACTACTTCCTGTCTGAGCCACTGCCAGAGAAAGGGCAGAGGTTGGGAAAATGCGACAGGGGTCCACTGCCGACGGGTCCTCAGCCGTTCAGTCAACTGCCATACGCATCATACTCCACGTCCAACCAATCGGATTCCAACCCTCTTCTTGTTACCCTGGCAACCGGAGAGCTGGACCTGCTGAGTATCTGTGGCGGGTCGATTGGGCGATCCAAAATTCCAAGACACGCCCCGTACAGCTGCAGTCGCCCAAGTGGGTGTGGTAGGAAAAGAGTCGTGGACGGCGTTAGGTTCAGTGAAGGCTATGACAACAGCTTGTTGAGCTCCAAAGGAAGTAACTCAGGTATCTCTGCTGTGGCCCTTACCGGTAGTTACGGTTGTGTAGAGGATGACCAACTGGTTGGGAAAAGCTATTGTCTGGGTAGTGCAATCGAGCTTAGAAGATGTGCCAGTTTACCCAAAGAAGAGAAAAACTGCTGTTTTACTCAAGATGTGATAAGTGGTGCAAAGGTCGTTGGTGGTGGCTTTGGCTTTGGTGGTGCTCTAGATTCCCAACATAAGAAGGAGGATGTGTTGATGTATAGCATGAGGGAGGTCAGTGGAGGCACCAGTAACAACGAGGTGCTGAGCAGTATCAAGACTAGTGTGGAGGTGACAAAAGCCACTGTGTCTTGGAAAAGCGACAGCAGCGAAGGGTGTTATGGTCCAGCAGCACCACAGTCTGAAGCCTACCATAGCTTCTTGGGGAATATCAACGAACAGGTGAAAACAGAGAGTCTCCAAATACTTCAGCCTGATTTACACTGTAATTACCTTGAGCATCAAGCCCCAGAATGTTTTCTGATGGCCAGAGAGAGTCTGAACCTGGACTCTCCAGGGCACAGACAAGCCTGCAGGCTGAGGGAAGACCACTGCGCTGTGAAATACGAAGTGGACATCATTCCGCACGAAGGCGGGGAGCGAAAACAAAAGAAACGGGATCAGAACAAAACTGCCGCTCATAGGTAAACAGTTCATACTGGATGACTAATTCCATTTTGATTGACTTAGTTTGAAATAAGTTTAAACGCCTTTCCTAAAACCACTTTTTGCTTAACGCAGGTATCGCCAGCGAAAAAGGGCGGAGCTAGATTCTTTAGAGGAGCAACTGCATTGCCTCGAGGGAAGGAACCGGGAGCTGCGTGACAAGGCAGAGTCCGTAGAGCGTGAGATCCAGTACGTTAAAGACCTGCTGATTGAAGTTTACAAGGCGCGCAGCCAAAGGCTCAAGCAGGACTCAACGGCATAGCAAGTACCTTACAACCGAGCACCGCGGGAAAAATGTGTAGCTTTTAGTGTTTTTCATTTCCGTTGAGAATTTTATTTATCCTTTATTTTTTTAAGGCGAGGGGACAAATGCATGCTTTGCTAATGTAAATTATTTTCTACACTTTAAATCAACTTGATCTTCCATTGAAATCACAAAAATCACTCGAGCCTTCACTGTGGCATTGCAACACTTTAACTGACAATCATTTTTAACAGATCTTCCTCTTTGTGAATTAACGACTTTTAGTTCATTTTACTTTTTAGGAAGTAATGTAATTTACAAAGCAGGTTATATATTTTTAATAGCCTTACATTGAAATTGATGTCAGCAATAGAACTGAATGTTTTTCATTTACTGTATCTACTGTCAGTAGATTCCTTGTCTTAATTTATTGTGGTGTCAACAGTTTATTTTTACTATATCCATTCTCAATTTCTTATTTTATTCGAAGCTTTCCATTATTTTTACAAATACTGCGATCACTAAAAATATTTATCAGAATTACTGTTAAATGTTTTTTTATTGTTAGTTTCTGACTTTGTTTCAGTTGCAGCTTAAATATCCTTGTTATTGAGATTTGTGAGAATTTCACCCTGCTTGTTAAGAAACGTTTATTTTAAATGTGTTTTCTTGTAACAGTTTCTTTTTTATGTAACAAAACTACAGCAACATTTTTAGCAATAGTAACAAATCGTGTCCAATTTACTTGTGACCAAAATACAAATATTGTGTCCTTTACACTGTTTTGAGGTGAAAACTGATCATTTGTTGTGAGGCGGCTGTAAGGTCTTCTTCTCTTGCTTATATTGTAGTAAATAAATTGTATTTCCAGCTCAGGATTCACATTTATCTTCCAGATGGATCGTCATGGCAGGAGATAAACTCGAACCTCCTCAGTTCTTCGTCTTTAAGTGGGAAAGATTTAATATTTTCCCTGTTAAGAGTTTTACATGTGTGCAAATATTACAAGTTTTTGTGTTTTAGCCTCTCTGCATGCGTTTGCATTAATGTGCTCTCTCTCTTTCTGAAATAGAATAATTAGATAGTGGGGATTATTTCTCTGAACTGCTTAAGGCAATAAGTTTTCTAGGCCTACAGCTAATCTGCACTAATTTCTATGAACTTTTTTATTGTTAAAGGACAGAAATGTGTTTTTGTTTTTGAAAATTTTAAGAATATTTTTTAGACCCGGCAACCAGCTAAATTATTTTGTAAAATATGTCAGTAGTTTTAATTTTGCACATTTATTTATAGACAATCTTGACGATTAGAGCCGATTTGAGTTCATGTGTCTAATTTGTCTAAGAGTTCACGTCAGGATGTTTTAACCCCCTGCGGTGTACTATCAATAATAAAAAAAAAGTTTAAACCAAAAATGCAACGTATTGTTATGCTTTGTGTTTTTTATCTTTTTTGTTTTGTTTACATATAGCCTATACTTTTCTTTTGTGTGATGTAAACTTGCTTCTTTACAAAAAGGAAAATAAAGTGTGACATTGACATTGGTGGGTTTTTATTCTGACTCTGAACATCTGAAAAAGCTTTTTTCTTATAGAAAAACTGCAAATAAAATGTAGTTTTTCAATGGAATTTTTATTTTAGAATTGAAAAAGCGATCATCTTCAGGCTCAGCGCAGAAAAAAAAAACTTAAGTCCACAACTGCAAATCTTGGTCAATCCTCCTGTTTTTACCAATCGCACCTATTTTCCTGACGAACAATTATTGCAAAAAGCTTTTAAATCCGTCCAACACTCAGAATCCTTTCTGACAATCAGCAGGAAACTTGAACGCCTCTAAAATCGGACAAACGCGACTTAAAAGATGTTTTCCCTTTTCAATTTTAAAACAAAATCTTTTGATTTGACTGAAAAAAGAACTACAAAAAAAAACAAGTCTTCATTGTTTTGTTGTATTTTTATTGCAAGTGAGAAAGAAAACAGCAAATAATCATCTAACAGACTGATTATGAACATATTAAAAGTTCTCTTTAATTTGTGGTGAACTCTTAAATCTGCCCAGGAAGCTGCTGACAGTCACGCTGTGGAGGAATCTGATGAGATGCCTGACAAAGTTTCTTACTGGCATCGAGGGATATCAGGACCTTTGGAGAAACAGAAAAAGTTGGAAAAATAGTTTTAATGAGAGTAATAATATAGTACACTAATAATTTTTCACTCTAATAATAAAATAAAAGCATCCGTCCGTCAGGTTGCTGGTTTAATTACCTGACGTGTTGCATCCTGCTGGCTGAACAGACCCAGAGTCCTTACGGCAGCTTGCCTCACTGCATCATGGGAATCTGTGCACGCAGCTCTGAGCAGTAAGCTGCACATATCGTTCTCCAACACTACCGACACAGCTCCATCCACATGCACCAGGTTTCCCAGTGCTGCACAGCTGTGACGGCGTGTCACAGCGTCAGGGTCAGAGAGCAGACTCGCCAACGTGGCCGCTGCCCTCTTAGCTTCCTGCGTCCATCTTCTTCCCTCCATCTCATCATCATTCTGATCTGTTGTGGCTGCTTCGGTATGTGAAAACACAGATTCATTGTGTTGCTTCTTTTTATAAGACTCTGGAGTGTCTGTGGATTTCCTGTAGGACCGACTGGTTTTAAACACCGTCCCTGATGCAATACAGCCCAGCCAGTTCCCAACAGCCTTGCAGGCCATTCGCCGCATCGGTGCGCAGGAACCATTAAGGCAGTCGATCATCTGCCTGAAAACATCAAGCTGCAGAGTATCTGCAGCAGAAGGCCTAAACAGATCTAAATTTCCCAGAAGTCTGCAGGTAGCAGCCTTGATCGGGTCATACGAGTGAGTCAGCGCCTGCTGCAGCACGGAAGACTCAACGTGCACCTGAGGGCAGGCAGGCTGAGGAGAACAACGAGCCACATGGGACAACAGATTTAGGAGCTCCACGGCGGAGTCCCATAGCACATCGATCTGCAGCAAATCAGAGAGGAGAGAGCTGGCTGTCCTGGTTACAGTCTGACAACGAGAGGCAGAGGTCTGACCGTCCTGAGGCGATGAGAAGAACCCAGAAGCAGCTTCTCCGAGGCAAGAAACGGAGCGCTCGGCATCACACAGGAGCAAACGGCTCAGCAGGGACAGAGGCAGCTCCAGTAAAGCAGGAGGAAGAGTTTGAATTACCTGCAACACCATGAAAAAATAAAATCACTTAGAGGACTTGTCACATGTCAAACCGTCAATAACAAACATCACAATCCTGCCCCAGAAGTACAAAGCCATCAGAATGTACACCGGTGCATGTCACACATAAGCACTGGGCAAGAGTTTTCCTGTGTTGCATCAGAGGTTTATTATATTTAACTGTCAGTCAGATTTGGATTGGAGCATGAGAAAAGGCCCTAACCTGCAGGAGGCGTGACACAATCCCACAGCTATCGTACAGCTGCAGAACAGTGGACGTGGTGTGTGACGGCAGGTCCAGGGCAAAAGGAAAACACAACAGGTGGCAGCTGAGTGAGGACAGACTGTCGAGACTCGGCTCCATCTCAGCATTCCCAGGAGGGTCTTCAGTAAACACTCGGAGACTGTAGAGTAGAAAAGGTGCTGCTGTCAGCTGTTGCAGCTTTAGAACACTTTACTTAATTATGCTAAAGTATCCAAACACCAACCAATCAGAGGCCAGCAGCCGACCCAGTGTGTGTACACACTTTGAGCTGCTCTCGGTGAAAAGAGGAACACACGAGTGTGGATCCTTGGTGAAGAGGAACAGCACGATGCACAGAAAGGAATACAGCCCTGAAACAGAGATGTTCATTTTATTTTAATTTTAATAACAAAAAAAAGTGAATGAAGTTTCACTTTTTGAGTTTGTATTTTTTTACCATTTGCTGAAAAAAAGTCCAGTTTGGGTGTTGGGCTTCTAAGTGAGGCGCCGACCTTTTTCCACAGAGCATCAAACACAACTGGATCCAAACGAGGCGATGCTGAAGCATTTTCATGCTGTTGTGGACAAAACCAGGCACAGTACAAACAATTAATCTGGTTTAATCCAGTCAAGCAAACGTTTCAGCTCATTTGAGTTGCTAACCTCATGGAGAGTGTGTAGAAGTAAGGAAAGAAAGCCGTCACACACTCCCCAGCCAGACGGTAGCGAAATCTGTGGCTGACACAGAAAAAAGAAAATAATGTGAAAAAACTGCAGGTTGCTT
Source organism: Aphyosemion australe (assembly GCA_006937985.1). Lineage (NCBI taxonomy): Eukaryota > Metazoa > Chordata > Actinopteri > Cyprinodontiformes > Nothobranchiidae > Aphyosemion > Aphyosemion australe. Next base: position 590,545 of record SSNS01000101.1, on the reverse strand, counting down.
AAACTATTAAAAATATTTAAAACCAGAAAATAAAACCTCGTATGCGTCCAGAAGAAGAGTTTTCAGCAAGGAAGTTAAATTCTCCAGATCAAAAAGCACATCCACATCATGTTGTGTGAAGAGAGAGAGAATGGAAGCGGCCAGAGGCTAAAACAAAAACATCACAGAATATTCTGTCAGGGACACAAAGGATGCTGATTATCACGTTAAAGGATGAAGTTAAAGCACATTGACTCACAGCCAGAGGGAGGAGATTTGGTTGGTGAAGAACCGTGATGAAGGGTCTGGTGAACTCCTCCAGTCTGCAGGATGAGAGCAGATATTGAGCTGTGGTTTGTGAAGGTCAGTCTGTAAAAGACCACTAATCCCACCTGGGCTCTTCTCCCACCCAGTCGCTGTGAGTCTCCCAGTAGATCAGCAGCAATGTGCTTAATTCTCCCAAGACTGACACGATCTGCTGATGCTGAGGAGAGAAAGAACCAAACAATCAGACATTGATGGACAAATAACGTGTTTTTGTTTCATGATCAAGCAACAACCTCCATGAAATTAGAGTTTGCCACGGCGTCTCGGATCAGGTCAAAGAGGACGTGTGGCAGCTCAAGTTCACGGCTGATGTGGTGCAACTTCTCCATCTCAGGCGTCTGTATGAAATTACGCAGGACCTTCAGGGGTTGAAGAATCTGCTGCACGTCTGCTAAACCTCCCCCTGTTAGCTGAAGAAACAACAAAAGGTTTCATGCTAAAATGTTTTCTAGGTAAAACCCGTTTTGTTTGTTTCCAAGTACACCTTTTTACCTGAGCCTGAAATGCTGCGATTTCAGATTTGATTTGGGATATGATGTCACCGTAGTTCAACCACTTTGTCTGCTCCCCGCTGGGATCTGATCGTTGCACAAGATTCTCCCACATTTCCTTCCTGTCAACATCCTGAAAGAACAGGAGGTGACAGATCCTTCTAGGCACATTTCTTCAACACAATTTCCTTTCTCTTTATTTATCAAAGCAAATGAGCACCAGGAAGGAATTAGCTGTGAAACCTGAGCTAGGTTATTTTTTTATTGGTCATTACCTGTCTGTGACTCTGATTGTCTTTACTGGGTCTTCTCACGACTCGTGGCCCGATCTCCACGGAGGGAAATTCCTGCTCATAGTCTCTGCTGATCTGTCCCCTGCAAACACAACGACCATAAATAAGAAATGTTTCTGTTATTTTAGCACACGGTGCATCTTTATCACCTTTGTTTTGATCTTGTGTGATCTTGACACTTCAGACTCATTTTCTCATTGGCAGCTGTTGAGACAGATCCATCTGAGGGCTCAGGAGCTTCTACAGAAGAGGTCTTGAGGACGTTCAGTGTGTTGGCCTTTTCCTTTTCATCTGTATTTTTCTGCTAATGAACACCAAACAGGTTAAAAGCTTCCCCATGACCTTCAAATGGCTCTTTTTTACCCCGATACAAAATAAGCCACCTTTTCATCCACCGGTTTCCTTTTGTTCTCCCTCTGCTCCCGGACCTTCCGTAGTAATCGGCTCTCTCCAGAGGCTGGTAAAGACTTTTCTGCCACTTGCTTGAGTTTCAGAGCCAGCATGTCTGGGCTGGGAGGGTCCGTCAAAGGGTTGAAGACGTTTTCATCTGACAGCACTGTCAATACAGCATCAGAGATATAAAACATGAACAGACGTGGAAACTCTGAAATAGTGCAGTGTTACACATATAGCAGTTTTAATGCAACGATTAAAAAACAAGCATCACCTAAAACTCCATCAGCGACAAAGGGATGATGCAGGAGGTGTGGCCATGACAGCCGTTTCTGAGGGTCTTTGGTCAGCAAACCTTTCAGGAAGCTCTGTGAAGGAGGTTCAGTATTAATAAAATAAATAAATACATAAAAAATGAAATAATAATAATAATATGGCTTCAAACATAAAGCATAATTTTTAGCCCACAAAATCATATTTCATATACATGATAAACACCCTTAAAACTATAAATCCCCAAATGCACTGGGTCAGACGGCGCTGTCACAGGAAGCTGGGGCACCAGTTAGGAAGGAACCTGCAGACTTGGTGCTGATGTTAAAACAGAGAAACTTTAATTTGACATTATTTATGTGTCAGCTTCAATTTATATTTACCTTGTTTTGGGATTATTTTGTTAAAACCTCAAGGAAGAATGTTTTAATTTGATCATTAAAGTAATCAATGAGGAATGTATTTTTAGTGTTTTGATGGCCTGTGGTAAATTTTTTTCCCCCTAGAAATAAGAGAGTAGGAGACGAGACATTTTGTGGCATCTTTTAAATTAAATCTTAAAAAAAATTATAAAATACTGATAAATAAAAATGGAAAGTATATTTTGGGTGTTTCTGACCTCTAAATAATAAATCTGGCAAAGAAGGTTTAATTTCTGTATAGATATTTTGACATTAACATGTAAAATAATGAAAACCTCTGTTGTTTTTTACATTTTGTTTAATAAGAATTCACAGAGGCCAGCCCTGACATGGACTAACTTTTAATTTTAGCCCCCATGAGATTGAGTTAAACACCACTGGGTTAGCTGCTCAATAGGCAAACATTTTATTTAAATAAAAAAATTTTTTTTAATAACCTGATAATCAAACTTGACTGTTTACAAACTTGTTTGATAGACTTGAATCTAAAAAAGTCTAATAATCATAACAACCAGCTTATAAAACAAACCAATTACAGCATCACTCCTCTGTCACTTGATAAAAATCCTAATTTAAGTTGTTTAATTGAATCTGTTCAATATAAGCTCTTCACACTTTACCATGCAAGTGTCGCTCATAGTATCAGGCCACTTGACCTGATCTCTCACTATAAGCTGCACCAAGTGGAAGATGGAGTTAGTGTAGAAAGGTGGCGCCCCCGTGTGGAGCTCATACAAAATGCAGCCTAGAGACCAAAGATCAGCTGTGTGGTCGTAGGGCTTCTCCTGGACCAGCTCCGGGGACATGTACAGCGGAGTTCCCTTGATAGACGTCAGGACCAAGGTAGAGACACTGATGGCTCTAGCAAATCTGCAGAAATGTTTAAGTATGATTAATTTTTCTTAGGAATCCAAACATTTGGGCTACATTATAATCAGGGTCAACCCACCCAAAGTCACACAGTTTCACCACTCCATTTTTCCCAAGCAGAATATTCTGTGGTTTCATGTCACGATGAAGAATACGATGGGAGTGTAAATAATAAAGAGCTGAGACCAGCTGGCAGGCGATCTCTCTCACCTAGGACAAGAGAAACAAAGAAATATCCACCATGCACATCAACCTTCACAGATAGAGTTTGGGGAGCCTGGCAGAGGCGCCCCCAGAAAATTTTGATAAGGGAGCTAAGATGCAGCCAGAGGGGATTTTGGGGTGGCACGCCAAATTGGTCTTTGTGGTAACTCTGGGAGAGTTTAGCCTGCAATGCTTTGCATGGTCCTTTATTCTTTTTTTATTAAAAAAATGCATCCAAAACACTTAACTCAAATTTGAGAAATACAAAAATTTCAGTTATTTTAAATGTTTCAAAAATTATTTTAGAATTTCAATGTTTAGTTTAATTCACCTGTTGCTGTCTTCACAAAAATATGGATATAAACTTTTTTTTTAATGGTGAGCAGCAGAAACATTTATACATGTTTTTTTATTCTGATTATTTCTTTACTCAATAATTGTATAATTGTTATTGGGTTTTACATTTATGTCTTAAATAAGATGAATTTATGGTTTGAGTGAACATTAATATGATTTATTAAACAACACTAGCCTTCCCTGGGGGGCCAGCAATTTTTAGGGGTGGCCATGGCCACCCCTTGGGGGCGCCACTGGAGTCTATACCTGTCTCTCTGGCAAGTGCCCATCATCCTCCAGAATCTGGAACAACTGTCCCTCCGCATACTCCGTCACAACTACGACCTGTTCCAAAGACAAAATAGATTTTTGTACAGATATTAGATCCCCCAAATAAAGTTGAGTATACCCTAAACTAAACAGGGCAGCAGGAGGTAGAGCGGGTTGTCCAGTAATCGGAAGGTTGCAGGTTCGATCCCGGCTCCGGCCAGAGAATGCTGCTGTGTGTCCTTGGGCAAGACACTTAACCCGCCTTGCCTGCTGGTGGTGGTCGGAGGGACTGGTGGCGCCAGTGCTCGGCAGCCTCGCCTCTGTCAGTGTGCCCCAGGGCAGCTGTAGCTACGTTGTAGCTCATACCCACCAGTGTGTGAATGTGTGTGTGAATGGGTGGATACTGATTGTGTTGTGAAGCGCCTTGGGGGGTTGTAGAACCCTAAGAAGGCGCTATACAAATACAGGCCATTTACCATTTAAACAATGAGTGTTTTAAACAGAAAGTTATAATCATACCTCAGTTTCAGTCTCAAAACTGTCAAAGAACTGCACTATATTAGGATGCTGAAGACCCCTCATAATTTCTATTTCCCTTTTGAGACTCCGTAGCTCCTTTTCAGAACGGTCCACTTTAGGCATGAACTTCAGAGCCACCACCTAACGAGGAAAAGTAACTCACGGTGAGAAAAGCACAGACGAACAATGTATAAACTTTACGTTCAGAGAAACGCGTACTTGGCCAGTAAATCTCTTTCTTCCTTTGTAAACTCGACCGAAGGAGCCTTCTCCCACCATCTCCAAAACATCATACGAATTCATTACGACGGAACGGACTTACAACCATACAGTCTTTGCTTACAACCGAAAAGAAAAACTCCCCTACAGCACCGGTGTTAGCATCAGTAAGTTGGTCAAACAACTACATGTTTTTAAATGTCCTAGTCCGTCTTTGCACAAACTTTTATTTAGATGCCAAATGTATAAAATAAAAGCGCGAGAGATATTTCTATCGACTAATGTCAACGACTTTTCTACTTCAGAGCGGCCACAGAGCCGTACTACGTAAAAACATTGTAGGCTGCCCAACTTAACTGCCTGATCAGAAAAGAAGTAAATACACGGCGTAGTTTGACTTAATTGCATACAAATAATTATATTTTGACCAGTATGAAATCTCTTTACTTATGAAAGTAGAAAAACGTATAATTTAGATATTATTTAACAATAAAGTGCTAAAGTAAATCAGGCGTTTCTTTAGACGACTAGCAAACCGGAGTCCTTAGCCTAGCAACGGTTATTGCGTTCCTAGCAACGGACCTAGAATGGACAACAAAAGAGACGCATCAGGTGTTACGTCGAAAACGTACGGAAAATGATTAGGGCCACTGGAAAAAAAAGAAAAGAAAAGAAAGAGATTCAGACTCTTTTCATTCTGAAATTAAAGAGAAAAAAGTCAGAATTCTCTTTCTTTTCAGAGGCCCTGCATCTCTTCTGTAATGAGGATCTCTGCACGGAAGATTGTTCTTCTTGCTAAAATAAACGACAAAAAAAATCTCAACTTGTTAAATCATTATTACACAAATGTGTGACGTTATTGTCCCACAAATCATAAGTCAACCTAGGTTATAGACTATTTAGGCTAATGGTGACATCATGATGTTTTCTGTGCTGAATTTTACAGAAAGGAACATTATCAAGAGTTTCCTTTTTCGCATTTTCTTAAATAATTTATTCAAAACAGACAAAAAATGCCAATGTTCAATCTCTCGTATCTTTATGGTATCAAAATAATTAGAAATATGTTAAAATATGTGAATTGTTGATAAAATAACATTTACAAGAAAAAAATCTTTACTGTTATCTAAATATTTGGTGTTTTCTGATTTTAATTATCTTTCATCTTTATTTTATGATATTTTGTTGTTTTGTTTTTATGATCATTTTATGACTTGTTTTGTTGTTCTTTGTGAAGCACTTTGTGATTCTTGTTTCTGTGATAAGTGCTAAATAAATAAACTTTACTTACTTACTTCTTACTACTAACTTACTTACGTACTTACTTATGTACTTACTACTCACTTACTTACTACTTATTTACTTACTTACTTATGTACTTACTACTCACTTACTACTTATTTACTTACTTATTTACTTACTACTCACTTACTTACTACTCACTTACTTACTACTCCATCCATCCATCCATTTTCTCCCGCTTATCCGGAGTCGGGTCGCGGGGGCAGCAGCCTAAGGAGGGAAGCCCAGACCTCCCTCTCCCCAGCCACTTGGGCCAGCTCCTCCGGGGGAATCCCAAGGCGTTCCCAGGCCAGCCGAGAGACATAATCTCTCCAGCGTGTCCTGGGTCTTCCTTTGGGTCTCCTCCCGGTTGGACGTGCCCGGAAAACCTCACCAGGGAGGCGTCCAGGAGGCATCCTAATCAGATGCCCGAGCCACCTCAACTGGCTCCTCTCGATGTGGAGGTGCAGCGGGTCTACTCCGAGCCCCTCCCGGATGACCGAGCTCCTCACCCTATCTCTAAGGGAGAGCCCAGCCACCCTGCGAAGAAAACTCATTTCGGCCGCTTGTATCCGCGATCTCGTTCTTTCGGTCACTACCCAAAGCTCGTGACCATAGGTGAGGGTAGGAACGTAGATCGACCGGTAAATTGAGAGCTTCGCCTTTCGACTCAGCTCTCTCTTCACCACGACAGACCGGTACAACGCCCCCATCACTGCAGATGCAGCACCAATCCGCCTGTCGATCTCACGCTCCACCCTTCCCTCACTCGTGAACAAGACCCCGAGATACTTAAACTCCTCCACTTGGGGCAGGACCTCGTCCCTGACCTGGAGAAGGCATTCTACCCTTTTCCGACTCAAGACCATGGTCTCGGATTTAGAGGAGCTGATTCTCATCCCAGCTGCTTCACACCCGGCTGCGAACTGCTCCAGCGAAAGCCGGAGATCACATTCTGACGAAGCCAACAGCACCACATCATCTGCAAAAAGCAGAGACCTGATCCTTAGGCCACCAAAACGGATCCCCTCACCACCTTGGCTGCACCTAGAAATTCTGTCCATAAAAGTTATGAACAGAATCGGTGACAAAGGGCAGCCTTGGCGGAGTCCAACTCTCACCGGAAACGAGCCCGACTTACTGCCGGCAATGCGGACCAAGCTCTGACACTGGTCGTACAGGGACCTAACAGCCCGTATCAAGGGGCCTGGTACCCCATACTCCCAGAGTACCCCCCACAGGGCCCCCCGAGGGACGCGGTCGAACGCCTTCTCCAAATCCACAAAACACATGTAGATTGGTTGGGCGAACTCCCACGCACCCTCCAGGACTCCCCCAAGGGTATAGAGCTGGTCCAGTGTTCCACGGCCAGGACGAAAACCACATTGCTCCTCCTGAATCCGAGGTTCGACTATCCGACGGACCCTCCTCTCCAGAACCCCTGAATAGACCTTACCAGGGAGGCTCCGGAGTGTGATCCCCCTGTAGTTGGAACACACCCTGCGGTCCCCCTTTTTAAATAGGGGGACCACCACCCCGGTCTGCCAATCCAGTGGAACTGTCCCCGATGTCCACGCGATATTGCAGAGCCGCGTCAA
>SSNS01000101.1:560428-582631 GCA_006937985.1 Aphyosemion australe | reverse complement strand
CTCCCCACTGTAAACAGTGTTGGTAGTGCACTGCTTTCCCCTCCTGAGACGCCGGATGGTGGACCAGAATCTCCTCGAAGCCGTACGGAAGTCTTGTTCCATGGTCTCACCGAACTCCTCCCATGCCCGGGTTTTTGCCTCTGCGACCACCCGAGCCGCATTCCGCTTGGACTGCCGGTACCTATCAGCTGCCTCCGGAGTCCCACAGGCCAAAAAGACCTGATAGGACTCTTTCTTCAGCTTGACAGCATCCCTAACCGCCGGTGTCCACCAGCGGGTTCGGGGATTGCCGCCACGACAGGCACCGGCCACCCTGCGGCCACAGCTACGGTCAGCCGCCTCGACAATTGAGTCACGGAACATGGTCCATTCGGACTCAATGTCCCCCGCCTCCCCCGGGACGTGTTCGAAGTTCTGTCGGAGGTGGGAATTGAAGCTCCTTCTGACGGGAGACTCTGCCAGACGTTCCCAGCAGACCCTCACAACACGTTTGGGTCTGCCAGGTCTGACCGGCATCCTCCCCCACCATCGAAGCCAACTCACCACCAGGTAGTGGTCAGTTGACAGCTCCGCCCCTCTCTTTACCCGAGTGTCCAAGACATGCGGCCGCAGATCAGATGAAACGACAACAAAATCGATCATCGACCTGCGGCCTAAGGTGTCCTGGTGCCAAGAGCACATATGGACACCTTTATGCTTGAACATGGTGTTTGTTATGGACAATCCATGACGAGCACAGAAGTCCAATAACAGAACACCACTCGGATTCAGATCAGGGGGGCCGTTCCTCCCAACCACACCTCTCCAGGTCTCACTGTCGTTGCCCACGTGAGCATTGAAGTCCCCCAGCAGAACGAGGGAGTCACCCAAAGGAGCGCTTTCCAGCACCCCCTCCAGGGACTCCAAAAAGGGTGGGTAGTCTGAGCTGCAGTTTGGTGCATAAGCACAAACCACAGACAGGACCCGTCCCCCCACCCGAAGACGGAGGGAGGCTACCCTCTCACTCACCGGGGTAAACCCCAACGTACAGGCACCAAGATGGGGGGCAAGAAGTATGCCCACCCCTGCTCGGCGCCTCTCAGTGGGAGCAACTCCAGAGTGGTAGAGAGTCCAACCCCTCTCGAGGAAACTGGTTCCAGAGCCAGAGCCATGCGTTGAGGTGAGTCCAACTATATCTAGTCGGAACCTCTCAACCTCACACACCAACTCCGGCTCTTTCCCCACCAGAGAGGTGACATTCCACGTACCAAGAGCTAGCTTCTGTAGCCGAGGATCAGACCGCCAAGGTCCCTGCCTTCGGCTACCACCCTTTCCACATTGCACCTGACCCCTTTGGCCCCTCCCACGGGTGGTGGGCCCATGGGAAGGGGGACCCACGTCTCCTCTTCGGGCTATGCCCGGCCGGGCTCCATGGGTGAAAGCCCGGCCACCAGGCGCTCGCCAGCGTGCCCCAACTCCAGGCCTGGCTCCAGAGGGGGGCCCCGGTGACCCGCGTCCGGGCGAGGGAACACTGATTCCATTTATTGTAATCATCATAAGGGGTCTTTGGGCTGCACCTTGTCTGATCCCTCACCTAGGACCTGTTTGCCATGGGTGACCCTACCAGAGGCATAAAGCCTCAGACAACTTAACTCCTAGGATCATTGGGACACTCAAACCCCTCCACCACGGTAAGGTGGCAGCCCAGGGAGAGGTCTTACTTACTACTTATTTACTTATTTATTTACTTACTACTCACTTATTTACTACCTACTTACTTACTTATTTATTTACTTACTACTCATCTACTTACTACTTATTTACTTAATTATGTACTTACTTACTTACTTACTTTACTATAAATGGTTTTTGAAAGGGTCTGACAAAACCATAGATCAAAATGATCAAGATTAAAATACTCATTTAATAGTCTTGAATAAGAATTTAAAATGAACAACTGGAATTGTTTTAAATTATGTTTTAGCCGAGCCTAGAATCTAGACCGTCATTTGCCAAAGCAAAATTATTTTGCATGCATATATATGTATATATATATATATATATATATATATATATATATATATATATATATATGATGGTTTGCCAGGCTAGTTTTAGCCTATTTTAAACACCAAAGTAGCTTTTAGAGCGATTTTGAATGCAGATAACATGGTGAAGCGTTTATTTAATATTCGTATCTCTATTATAATTCTGATGCTATTTGTTAGTACTAATAAAAAAAACCACCATTCATCCATAAAGTGTATTTTGCAAAGTATTTCCCATCAGGTTTTAGGGGTTAAGTGTACTTTAACAATCCAACACCTCTCTGCTAGACTGACAGTAGCAGCAAAATGGTTTTGCTCTGCATGTCTCACATATAGGATGGCTTGCCTCTGCTTGAATTTCCACTGCGTCTGTATTTGTGCCACATTGAGGATGTGGCACTAACTAAACCCCCTCTCAATTTTTCTGTTGTCCACCAGATGTCGTGTGTGTTTCGCATGGTTAGAATAAAGCGCGTTCCCTAAAACAAGAACCTTCAGATACAATGGCGGTCAAATAACTTGTGCCATAACTAAATTGATTTCCCTTGGCATCTGAATAATTCCCACCCTGGAAATAACAGGAACACTTGGCACTGATCTTATTCGCGTAATTTCAAATGAATCTGATATTTTCAGCAGTTTTATTGTGTGATGGGGACACATGAGACCGCTAATTGTGAGTTGTAGCAGGGGAAAAGTCCGCAGCTGCTTTGCGCATAACGCGCGCCTCCAGAGACTGCCCCCAGCAACAGAGATTGCGTTTCCATATTTTCACACATGACGGAAATATAAAGTCCTCAGAAGGCAGCAGTCGGCTCAGTCCTCACAGGTGGAAGATGGAAACGGGTCATGACCGGGAGGAGTTTTCTCTAAGTGGACTTGAACAACCGGCGCTGTTTTAGAACGCTGCTCTTTGGATTATGCGCTCCATCCTGATCTGTGGCTCTCACCGCCGATCTTAGGTTTTATGATTCATTTTGACGCTTATTATTCCGTTCTTTGCTGAATGCAAACATCGTCATGTTTGTCAGAACAACCTTCCTCCTCTACTTCGTGCTCTCGCTCCTGACGTTGACTTGTTGCATGGAAAGTGAGATTTGCTTTCCGATAAGACTGGATCACAGGAGGGATTCTGACAACGACGTGGACACCAGCGATCGAAAATGTGTCATAAAGTTAAAAGCTTTCCAACAGGAATTAGTCATTGATTTGCAGCAAGATTCTAATTTTATTGCGCCTTCCATCTCCAGCGAAGACGCGTTTTGGCTCCCTGGTGCCAGCAGCGACCTGAGCCGGTGTTTTTACGCAGGATACGTAAACGGAGACCCACACTCATACGCGGCTTTAAGTCTCTGCAAAGGTTTAAACGGCGCGTTTGGCTTCCAAGGCTGGGAATATTTCATCAGCCCGGTGCAAAACGACACCCGGAGCGCACAGGCTGCGCACACCATCCGGCGCAGAGCCAGCCACAATAAGCATAGCGCAACTTCTAGGTGCGCGGTGGACAGCGATTTGAGTCTCTCAGTTGCGCAATCGCTGGAGAAATACAAACAGCTGAAGGACTACAACAATGTAACAGAAACAATGCTGCAGAAGATGAAGATGGGGAGAGCCAAAAGGTTCGCCTCGGTGCCCAGGTACGTGGAGACGCTCGTGGTGGCGGACGAGTCCATGGCGCAGTTCCACGGAGACGACCTGAAGCACTACCTCCTGACCCTGATGTCAGTGGCAGCGAGGCTCTACAGGCACCCCACCATCCTGAACTCCATCAGTATCACAGTCGTGAAGATCATGATCATCTCCGAAGAGGACAAAGGACCCAAGGTGTCCGGGAACGCGGCCATGACGCTTCGGAACTTCTGCACCTGGCAGAAAAAGATGAACAAAAACAACGACAAGCACCCTGACTACTGGGACACAGCCATTCTTTTCACTAGACAGGTAAAAAAAAAATGTCACCTGGTCAGGTAACAGCACTGTGGTTCTGTTTGATTTGGCACATGCGCACGGAGGTGGACTGGTGCGTAAGTTTCTGGTTCTTGTGATGATTTCCAGGAAAACAAATCTGGGTTTATTAGATTTTTACCAGTGTTTTTAAAGTCCAGCCATGTTCAGTGTCACTTTGTGGGTCAGATTTGGGAGCTGCTGTGTTGGCGGATGTGGAAAATGTTTGGGTCACTTTAGGTGACTACAGAAAACAACAGGATGTCCCTTCAAATCCACAGTCTAATGACATCACAGCTTTGCCTCTAATCTACCCCCCCCCCCCCCAAAAAAAAAAAAAAAAAAAAAAAACCAAAGACTAATAAACTTGAACTATCTTTTTGGTTCAAAGGTGGGTTTTATTAAGTCAGAATCCACTCTGACTTATTTTATTCTGCAGAAAGAACACGGAGTGCTGTTTCAAAGCTATTCCAGCCACAATTAAAAAGTCTAATAAACCATAAAAAAGTGCTGAATTACTTTTGGCTGCTGTGGCTAGCATGACGTGTTTTAGCTCTAATGAGCATCAGTGCCCTTGGGGATGCACTTGTTGGAAGTGTCTTGTTTCCTGCAGCCCTGATCCTCTGGTTGGGGTTTTCCAGCCCTTCCCACTACCCCACATCTCATTAAACTGGCTCCTTAAGGGAGGACTGGACGGGGTTAGAGGTGGTGCCTTACATCACGGTCACATCTCTTCTGATATAGCTCCAAACCTGAAACAAGCTGCTCAAGAGGATACTTTCATTAACAGCTGCCGCTGCATCTTTAGACTTCTTAGAGCGTAAACATTAGATCTGCAGCCTAGAAACTTTGGAAGTGGCGTTGTTTCAACTGAAAGTGATCCGAACTGAAAATCCACACACGTCACTGGGTTTTTGACTCCACATGTATAAAGCTGACGTTATAAACTCTACAGCCAGTTCAGATGACCCTAATAAACCGAACCAGGCCTGCCTACAGTGAGTCATGTGGATATAATTTGCTGTAAAGCAGAAAGACAGGCACCATGGGAATTCCATTGCTGTTTCACTTCATATTGACCTCATCTGCATTAATCAGAGGTTTCATTAGAGAAAAAAAAACATTTACAGAAAAAGCTAGAAAACTTCTCATCTGGGGGCCAGACTGTTACGTCTGGAAAAAAAATGATGACATTTAAATACAGTTCATAGAAACCAAGATGGTTAATAGTTAGTTACAGATCAGTTTTTGCAGTACGTACAAAACGCATATCTTTGTGTCATTTAAAGAGATGTAAATAAACGATCACCTTTAGGCGCTAACAGGTCTGTTATGAGCAGTGAAGAATGAGAGGGATGTTCAAAAACAAACATCAGATTTTATCAGACAGAAGTGCACGTGAAGCTGTCAGACGTATGAGACTACACCCTTCGCCGTTTGCGTGATTTGGAATCGTAGGATGGCCAAGGAAGATCCCGCCTTTCTCGCCTCTGATTGGCTAGAAGGGCTCTCCTATGATTGGCTATTTCATTTAGCAGCAAACCGTCTTCCCTGGCTAAGTGCAGACTGTCCTGCCACCACAGAACAGCAGTTTTGGGGAGTTTTGTAAAGACAATGCAAACTTAGCAATATAATAACCATTTTGCTCTGTTATGAAAAAGTTTTTTTCTGTTCCTTTTATAAAAAAAATGAAATACGTAAAATGTGAACTTATAATAAATCTAGTTGCATTTGGTAAATGGTAAATGTCCTGTATTTGTATAGCGCCTTCTTAGGGTTCTACAACCCCCCAAGGCGCTTCACAACACAATCAGTCATTCACCCATTCACACGCTGGTGGGGATGAGCTACGATGTAGCTACAGCTGCCCTGGGGCGCACTGACAGAGGCGAGGCTGTCGAGCACTGGCGCCACCAGTCCCTCCGACCACCACCAGCAGGCAAGGTGGGTTAAGTGTCTTGCCCAAGGACACACAGCAGCATTCTCTGGCCGGAGCCGGGATTGAACTGCAACCATTCCGATTACTGGACAACCCGCTCTACCTCCTGAGCTACTGCTGCCCTTGGATTTACTTTATATCTGTTGGCTCTCAAGCATTGATGTTAGTGGAGTACATAGGATATGTGTGCCTTACCTGGTATGAAATATAATAAAACTGCCCTATTTTGCCCAGGTCTGTTTCTCTTCTAGAATAATGAAAACTGGTGAAAAATAGGTCTAAATCATAATCAGCTTTAAATTAAATTTCAACTAAATGATACACATTTAAACAGATGATGAGATGTGTCCTAACTTGCAAACAGCCTTAACCTATGAAAGTGAAGACATAACATAGCCTATTGTAATAAGATAGCCTCAATGCTTGAGAGCCAACAGATGCAAAGTCAATCCAGATTTATTACAAGTTCACGTTGATGTTTTTCAGGTTCTTTTATAAAAAAACTGAAATTGGTTTGTTGTAGAGCTAAGTTCATATTACATGCATGTTCTTCAAAAAAAACCTCAAGATCTGGCTGCAGACATAAAACCCTGCAGCGAGGGAAGACGGTTTGCTGTTACATGAAATAGCCAATCGTAGGAGAGCCCTTTCAGCCAATCAGAGACGAGAAAGGCGGGACCTTCCTTGGCCATCCTACGATTCCAAATCATGCTCACCATTCAGGACTGTCTGCAGGTAAAGTCTTCCATCTCAGATTTTAGCTTTTAGACATCAAACAGTGTCTTCCACGTAACTTTCAGCCATCAGACCACAGATCATCTTCAGTGAATTTGTGTCATGATTAGAGGTAGAGCGATATATCTTATATAGTTAAGATTTAGCATGAACATAAGGTGGAAAACGTCTAGATGTTGGCCATGAAAATCAGCAGTACATATCGATCATCAGCTGACCACGCCTCCTACACATCGGCCAATATCAGTCGCCCGCTAGTCATGATGCCTATAAATGAGTCAGTTAAGTCAGTGTGTTATTTTGCTGTTTACGGCGTCTTTACAGTGTAATTTTGCAGCTTTTATGAAGACCAGCTTGACGATGTCCAGAGGCAACTGCGGTTGTGTTTAAATTCAACAAACAGCCTGATTGCTGTGAAAAGAATGCTGCAAGATTAGTCAGTTCATTATGCTACACAGACTGATTACTGCACCAGAGCGGCCAAAAGATTAGATCTAACTATAAATCTGCAAGTTTCCCCAGGGAAAGAGGCTGTGCTTAAACTCACAGCACACATCGTGATAGTGGGCTGAGAAAAAAAAGAAAATGCCCGTGTTTGGATGCTTTAAACGTCGTCTGCCAGACAAAATAATGTTATAGTGTTGTACCAAAAGCCTGACGGGGAGTTAAAAGCATCTAATCTTGACAGATGTGAGAAGTAGGTCAGAAGAACAAACTCCCTGACATGGCCTTTTCTTCCCTCCTGCTCATCTCACTGCTTTTATTTATTTTTTTACTCAACTGGCCCAAGCTTTCACATGTCATCTCTACACATGAGCACATCTGGACTCCATTTGCACCGGTCAACAAATGTGGGTTTTGCAGTTTATTCTTGGAATGATTTGACAAATGCAGTCAAGGTCTTCACTTGGCACCGCGTTTTATTGTTGCATTCAGTACAGCGAAGGGTAATGTTTGAGATTAAACTGGTTGCACGTTGTCCACCTCTGTGTTTTTGGAGTTGTGGAGTGCTGAAGAGTTGTTTTTGGTACCGGGCACACGAGTGGTTCTTTGTGGCATTTAGAGCTGAGTTTGTCCTGTGATTATGGGGTTCAGGTCCAAATGGGGCTCTGGCTAAGGCTGGCTTTTTAAAACCCTGTGGTAGAGAAATAGGTCGTCTGGAAACTCTGCTCTGCCATGGAAATGTTATGGCTGGGGACACTTACATTACCTCATAGGAGAAGGTGTGCTCCAAACACCGTTGACCACTTCAGTGAGTTAAAGACTGGGCGGAGTAAGACAGCGCTGCAGCTGAAAAGTTCCCAACGAAACAACCTAAAGGACGGTTTAATCATCTTTTTTATGAATTGGATCAGGCTTCTTGTGGTCTAATGACATCAAGTTAACTCCCATGGTCTGTCAACAAAGTAACATCACTACATTTTACAACAACTGAGCCACACGAGTCATATTTCTGTTACTTCTGACTTTTTCACACGGACTGGGAGTTTTGTGCACGCTGGTAACACTGTAAACTTTTCAAGGACATAAACTGGCACCAAACATATTGGGTAATGCTTGACCCAAGATCACGTCAACAGAATTTTATGAAACAATTAAATTTTTTATTTCTTTGTGGCATCTGCTGCTGTGTCACATGACACAGGGGTTGGACCCAAACATGCAGACTTAAAGAGGACCTAGAATGTAAACCAACATTTTCCTTGTTGAATAAGACAGCTTGGGTGGTCAACAGTAGCATGACAACAAGTCAAAGCCGTGTGTGACCTACTTTTTATGTAAATTAGAAAGTTGAAAAGGTGAGAGAAAAACTTCTGATCTGAGAAAGCCTTCCTTAACACGTCACTAGGGGGAGCCACGCCTCCTCAAACCTGCATGTCTCCAGTGTCTGAGGTCTTCTGGGGAAACCAACCAATCAGCAAGCAGCTCATTATCATATTCATGTCCTGGCTGAGTGGGAGGGGCTAACAGCTCTTTTCACAGCAAGGCTGGTTTAGGGGGTTTAGAATGGCCTGTATCAGGGCTCCTGGGACACATGAAAGCCTAAAGAACATTTCTGATGCTTTTTAGAGGCTCAAAGCTGTTTTAGATTGTTGATTAACTGCATTCTAGCTCCTCTTTAAGACAAAAGAACATAGAGGAAGAAAAAAGTTTAGTTATTAAATAAAAGAGGCAGCATGAAACAAGAAATGGTGAGGGACAGTCCATGTGACAGGACAATCTGATAAACAGGGAGGTGATTACTGCGTGATTAAAGGTGCAAGAGCCTCTGTCTTTGGGAAACAAACGCTAGAATAAACTAAAACTGAAAACAAACCCAGAAATTAAAAAAGCAATAAACGACCAACCCACCCAAATAAAAAAGGAAATTAAGAACAAACTCTAAAAGAAAAACACACCGTGACATTTGGAGCTCATTCTTGGAACTTTTTTGTTTTTTATAATAAAGTTGAGTAACTGAGGCCCCAAAATGCATCAAATTTACCAAATATCTCTTTGCCAATATTTTATTTAGCTGTAAATCAGGGCTTTGCAAATCCAGGGACAGTGTGTCTCTAGGTGTGTCCTTTTTCATAAATCCAAACGTTAAATCCTAATTATGGTGCAGCCATCTGTCACATGGTGCTGATGCTCTTCTGGAAGTAAAAGAACATTGTTTTACTTATTGAGCCAGGGATAGTGCGTCCATCCAATTCCAGCTTTCTGCAATTTAAAGGGATATTCCACCCGAAATTGAAATTTTGTTTGTTGATATATTTGCCAGAGTTAGACAAGTGGGAAAAAACAATTTGTAACCAGCCCAGTCATTCTCCTGACCCGGCTGTACTCCTTTAGCTTTAGCTTAGCATAAAACACAGTAAGTGAATGGATCCAACTAGTATTGTGAGTAAAAAAGTCCTTAAATCACTCAGTAGTGATCCCAATTCTGCCTGGTGACCTAAATAATCAGACTGACTGCAAGTGAAAATAATTAGTAACATAAAGAAATCACAGGCGCCATTTCAGATTTGGCAAATGGCAAAGCACAGCTCTAAGCTGTGTGTGTGTGTGTGTGTATTTTATGACTAATAACGTGTGCATCTGTGTTTATGGAAGCAGTCTTTGGAGCTGCCTTACACGTTTCAGCGGAGGCATACAGCTGCGCTTTGTCATAAAGTAGTCCCAAGTCTAAAATGGCATCTGTAATTCCTTTATGTTACTAATTATTTTCACCTGCAGTCAGTGAGATTATTTAGGTCACCAAGCAGAATTGGGGTCACTACTGAGTGATTTTAAGGACTTTTTTTACTCACAAAGCTAGTTGGATCCATTCACTTACTGTGTTTTATGCTAAGCTAAAGCTAAAGGAGTACAGCCAGGTCAGGAGAATGACTGGGCTGGTAAAATTGTTATTTACCACTTATCTAACTCTGTCAAATATATCAGACAAAATTTACATTTTGGGTGGAAAATCCCTTTAAGGGACATAATTAGAATATAATTAATAACTCGTTGAGTTTTACCTCCAAGAACAAAGTTCCTCTAAGTGGCTAGAAAAGTTTTGTTGAAGGTTTTTAGCTTTTATTTCTAAGTTTTTGTATTTCCTGTTGTTTTAATCCAGGATCTTTGTGGAGCGTCAACCTGCGACACCCTTGGGATGGCAGATGTTGGCACCATGTGTGACCCGAAGAGAAGCTGCTCTGTGATTGAAGATGATGGTCTGCCGTCCGCCTTCACCACTGCTCATGAGCTTGGTTTGTAACTTTTTTTTATTTGCTCTAAATCATAATATTAGTTTTGTTATATTTCTCATTTGTTCCATCTCAACAGGACACGTGTTCAACATGCCACATGACAACGTGAAAGCTTGTGAGGATGTGTTTGGGAAACTGCAGGAGAACCACATGATGTCTCCCACACTCATTCAGATCAATCGCACCAGCCCCTGGTCGCCCTGCAGCGCCGCCATCATCACTGAGTTCCTGGACGGAGGACACGGTGAGCTGGAGTTCAAACAATCTGAAGACAGAGTAAAAATCCGACACAATTTTCAAGTTTCTCATTCCAAATACAGCTGCAAACATGAGAAACTAAATGAATCTGTGCTTCTAATTTGACATCAGTGTTATGTTCTATTGCTCAGAGGAAAAAAAGCAATAACTAAAAAGAGATTCATGCATTTAGGATGCAGGTTGTTTGCCAAACAGACCAGACCACAGGCCTCTCAGCCTGGGAGCAATCCTAAACTTTTATTTTAAAACTTCACCCACATCTGTCCCAAATTACAGGGTTTGGTCCTGGGAGAGTCACCAGTGGTTTGGACACGAGGTGCATCTATCCAGGTTTACTCCAAATAGACAAGCGATTTTTTGCTTTTCTTCATGTCCGTTTTGGAAGTAGAAGAAACAATCACACAAAAGCAGAAAGAGACACATGGAGGACATTTTGGACTCCAACCCAAAACCATTTCTTGCGTTACTGAACCAGATTTCTGCTGCCAGTTATCATAAATCTAAACAGAGAAGAGGGGAAAAAACATGTTTCTGTGTTTGAGACAATTTCCACGTCGTGATGTTTGCGTCCACAATCATTAGTCACCTGCTCATCATAACAACACGAGCTGCCAAGCTATTGTTTTCCATCGCTGTTCTTCAGAATGAGAACAGGAAGGAAGAGGTGCAGGGGGACTTGTGTTCTATCGGTCAGTCAAGGAGGTTCTTCTGCCAACTCTGAAGTCAAATGGAAGGAAACCAGTTTGCCGCCAGCTGCTGCTCATTCATTTGAGAATTCATAAGATGACAAATGACATCACAAACAGTTCAGAGAGATTCTAGCTTTACATGCACCAAAATCCTCCTTTTGAATGTGAAGATTCTGCAGAAAGACAAGCGGTCATAAAAAATTCTTTTGGAAACATTTTTCCTGCACTTCCCAAAAGAATAGTGTGCAACTTACAGCAACCAAGCTCTGACTTTGTCACTCCATGCCTGTAATTTTAGGATCTAATCTAAAGATCTAACAAGCCCACCCTTGCTGCAGATCGGGGAACAAGGGTGGGCTTGTGGGTTTAATTGGGACAACTTGAGGATGGGTTGGGGTATAGATGTGTGTGGGTTGCTTGTGCATGTTTGTGTATACATCTCTGGAGTAAACTACACAGAATTAAACTATTTTCTCTTCAAAGAAACCAAAAAGCAGGGGAAAAGTAGCTGCAGCCAACACACAATCCCACTCGCATGTTTAACAAAAGCGTAAAATCTTCATCTTTATCTCCACATTCCTGCTCCACACCAGAGACCGCTTTAAAACTGTAATGTGTAATTTCATTCGTCTCTCTCTTCCAGGGGATTGTTTGCTCGACCAGCCTCAGAAAACCTTAGCCCTTTCTGATACGTTGCCTGGATCATCTTACAGTCTCAACCGTCAGTGTGAGCTGGCCTTCGGAGAAGGCTCCAAGCCTTGTCCTTTTATGCAGCCACCATGCAGTCGGCTGTGGTGCACGGGGAAGTCCAGTGGGCACTTGGTGTGCATGACCCGGCACTTCCCCTGGGCTGACGGGACGCATTGTGGTGATGGACAGGTCTGTGACCGAGGGGTCTGCTCTGCTAAACACGTTCAACATCTGAAGGTAAGACTCAGATAAAGACTTTAGTCATGAGACCAGACTTGGACGTCTTTAATGGACGCGCTTCTTCATGGATTTTCCAGGTAGACGGACGCTGGGGAAAGTGGGGTTTGTTTGGTTCCTGCTCTCGTTCATGTGGAGGAGGTGTGCAGCTATCTAAAAGAGAATGCAACAACCCAGTTCCATCAAACGGGGGGAAATACTGCCAAGGTGTTCGGGTCAAATATCGCTCCTGCAACCTGAACCACTGCCCAGAAACAGGTAGGACTCGCTAAGAAAAGGGTTGGACATGAGAGACAGATCTAAGTCCAACATCTGACCTGATGCGCCCTTCTTCCGCTGTGTGTAGGTCCGACTTATCGTGAGGAGCAGTGTCAGACCTCTGGTAACAGCTTCACCAACAATCGCATCACCCACACTGTGGTGTGGGTACCAAAGTATTCTGGAGTCTCCCCCAACGACAGGTGCAAACTCATCTGTAGGGCCAACGGCACCGGCTACTTCAACGTCCTGGCACCCAAGGTAAACTACCTTCATTTTCTTTATTTCATTAAGCAAACTGATTGGCTGGATTGATGAGCTAATGGCTAGTCACAGCTTACATCAAAGGCATTTTTTTTGTTGTACAACCCTTGGGGCCATATTGTGCCAAATTGTGCCAATTGAGACCTCGCCTGAATTGTCTGTATGTAAACTTCTGTAAAAAAATCTTTCTTTACTTTATCAAGCTGAAACATGGAAACAGCTAATGTCGTGATGTAAGACTATGAATTCACTGAGGTTTGGAGCTACTGTTGCCTTTTTCCAAAGAGGTATACACCCTGAAATCAAATTTTTTTCAGGCGGAAAAGAAAAAAAATCAACTTTTTTACAATATTCAATGCCCATTTACACTTCATCAACACATATTCTAATATTTACACATCTCCACAAATCCCACAAGAGTTTCCTTTAAAGTGAGACCAAAAGTAATCAAATAGACCTTGTGGTTACAGAAATATTCTCAATTAAGTGTGGGGATGTCATTTTCAAGCAGATTTCTCAAAAAAAGGCTTAGGGCCCAAAATTTCACACTTGCTGGTTCATGCTAATAGTTTTTACTAACTTTACTCTGTCTAAATTACACGATTATTTACATGAGGTTATTTACAGAGTAAACTGTTAGCTTAGCGGTTAGCTAGCATGGAAGCGCTTTAGCAGGGACACGCGTGTGCGGTCTGAACAGCCCCAGCAGACAGAAATAGTTCATGTTATAGATTGATAATAAAATTTACTGTAGGATTAAATGAATTTATATCCGCCAGCTGCCTGGAGTCCTGGCCTAATGGGAGGAATGAAGTGTAGGAGGACAGTTTATCTCCGTCAGATAGCAGAGTGTGGGGTGAGCCTGAGCAGCAGAGGCAGAGCTGCTGAATGCTTTAACCACAAACTTGAAACGTTGATGAAAAACAGAAACTTTTAAAGAATTGACAGTAAATGACATCTTTTACACTCAAGCATATGGTCTCAAAACTGTGATTTTTATAGTTTAACGATGCAGAAATGTGTTTGTTTTTAATTTCTGCTTGATGTGATTTGGAACGTCTATTTGGGAAAATATTTTTTCCTGGAACCTTCATCTTGGCATGTGTTTGTACATCCCAGGTCGTGGATGGGACTCCGTGCTCACCAGATTCCACTGGAGTTTGTGTCCAAGGAAAGTGCATCAAGGCTGGATGTGATGGTAAAATTGGCTCCACCAAGAAATTTGATAAGTGTGGAATCTGTGGAGGTGACAACAAAGGATGCAAGAAGGTGTCAGGACTTTTCACCAAGCCTATGTGAGTAAACCCCATCATCATCATCATCATCATCATCATGGTGCTCTTTCTGACCTTCATCAGCTTTTTTTTTAAACTAAATGTAAAATGTCTTGGCCTGCAGGCATGGCTACAACTTTGTTGTCATGTTGCCAGCTGGTGCAGCCAACATAGACATTCGCCAGCGAGGCTACAAGGGAATGCTGAGTGATGACAACTATTTGGCGGTGAAGAACAGCGAGGGCCATTACCTGCTCAATGGGAATTACATCGTTTCAGCTGGAGAGAGAGACATCCACGTAAAGAACAGCCTGCTGCGCTACAGCGGCACGACCGGCCTCTCGGAGACCCTTCAGGCTGCAAAGCCCCTGGGTGAAATCTTAACTGTTGAGGTGCTCTGTGCAGGCAAACTGACCCCTCCTCGAATCCGTTACTCCTTCTACCTGCCTCGTCAAACCAAGGAGGACAAAACTCAGAAAAAAGAGGAGCGTGCAAATTCCCAGAACAGTGTTCTGGTAAAAGAGGGCAGCAGTGAAAAAGGAGGAGACACCTTGAAGAGTTACAACAAGGAGGATTCAGCGCCTGGGAAATGGATCTCCACACCCTGGGACAAGTGCTCGGTGTCTTGCGGGCGTGGTTTCCAGAGAAGGATGGTGCAGTGTCTAAGACCAGATGGGAAGCCGGGGCTGGACTGTGATTCTTCACAAAGACCCTCGGCCACTAGAGTTTGTGAAGACGCTTGTCCTGAGTGGCATATTGGGCAGTGGACGCCCTGTTCCAGAACCTGTGGGAAGGGCTTCAAGAGACGACCTCTGCTCTGCAAAACCCAGACGGGGGATCTTCTCACAAGGGATCTGTGCAGTGGACTTCGTAAACCACAGGAGCTGGACTTCTGTAATCTCAGGCCTTGTTAACGACCTAAAGTTTTAAAAGGATGCAGCCGAACCATCCTTTGAAAAATATTGTCCTACACCAGCGTCGCTGAACTGTTTAAGGACATTGATGGACACTGTTTGAAGCGTTAATGTCAACATTTATTTCAGCATCACATTTAGAAACAGCAGTTTACCAAATGGCTTTACAAGCTAGAATAAAAACAACAATCAGTAAAGGTTCGTACAAGGAAATCAGACAAACAAAATCAAACAAATGGAAAAAACATGGAAACAGGAAAAACAGGAATACTCGAGAGTCTTAAAGTGAAGGATGCATTCTTAAGCAGCTAATCTACTCTGCTCTGGGGGTCTGGAACCTATTTGATGTTATATTTAGTAAACTGTCCGTGCGTCAGAATCACTGCCAGCATAGATCAGCTGCCAAAACATGACTACAATCATTTTGTAACAGGTAAACGTCCTCAGACTGACAACTGGCATAATTGTAGGAGCACTCCCAAATATTTTTTAATTCATAAAAGGAATTTTAGCAAACTCAGTTCTGCAGATGCTCTGCAAAAACGAATCGTTACATAAATGAGTCAAGACAGAAAATTGAAACCTTTGATGCCTTCTGACAATGGCGACCACATTAAGCATGACTTTCCTCCAGCAACCATGACTGCAAGAATAGCAGAAGAGTTATTAATTCTATTTGAATCTGAGTCTGTGAGCCAGATTTGGGGTTTGATTCGAAACATGACGTTTGTGGTCATTTGGACCAGATCGTGGACTTATCCACTCCCACTGTGGGTTTGATCCAGCATTGATCTTTAAACTAGGAACTTAATATTTTTGTGCCCGCTTTAAAAAAGTCATCACTTGGTGCATAAAAAGAAATGAAACAAAATAATTTCTGTCTGTTTTGGCATCCGTTATCCGATGGACCAAACCTTTCAGCAAAAATTCAAACCAACTTGTTTTTAAATTCTGATTTTTAATTCTTCATGTGTTGGGAAACAAAAATATTCAGTCAGGTGAATTTTAAAGTGGTAATTTGCTGAAAAAAACATTTTTTAATTATTATTTCTGATTATAATCAGTCACTCTGAGTTTTTCATGCAGGCTGAACATGAAAATAGTCTCCTCCACCTATCTCCTGCATTAGCTTCTGATAGAAAATAGACGGTGAAACTCTAGGATTAGAAAATCCTGACAGATCTACGTCACACTGTCACTAAACATTCATGGACTCACCCATCTTGACTCACGACTGTTGTTGGTTTAGCGTCCAGGAAACAGCAGGGAACGTTTCTGCTAGCAGAAGCTAACCGTTAGCATTAGCAACTCCACCACACAGCAGAACTCCTCCAGGCTTGTGTTATTTGTGGAGATAAAACATCAACGCTGCAGAGCAAACAGAGTCAGTGGTAGAGTCAGTTAGCCAATCAGAGGAGAGATGTCCAAATATCAGGAAATAAGACTAAATCCTGTCACGTTCAGCTCAACACTGATCTGGCTCACTTGTAGTTCCTGAAACAGGCGCATCGGAGCTTTATTTCCTCAGAATATGACTTACAAGGCATTCATTCCAACTAGAAACCACTGCAAATATATTAAAAATATGAGTAAATGCTCTTATTTGTCTGAAATCAAAGTTGTTCTGCATATTTTTTAAACATGATTAAACTCACTCATTTATTTACTTTTATAATCTTGCAACAATATGTGATGAAAACTTCACCGCAGCCATCACCTTGGCCTTAATCGCTCATCGTCACGCTTCGTAGTCTTCAGCCAGTCCTGAAGCCTCGTACGTCAGCCTGTCTGGAACAGATAATTTATTATCAGTGAATCACTAGAGCCCAGAGGAAACATGCCATTCTAGAATATCTTTATTCACGGCCCTGCAGTCTCAAACGGAGCTGTTCTTTCCACAGTCTTGATGTAATCCTGTTATCCATTATCGACTTGCTTTTTGAGAGGCCACATTAAACAGTTCAGCACCGAACGCCCGGATGGATCGGTCATTAGTTCAAATAGTATAAGTTTTATTTTTTTAATCAGCTTTTGCAATTTGTACAGCAAAAGAAAACAATGACTTATGAGCTGTGCTGTATACTATGTATACATTTATTCAGCTTTGTGCAAAAACAAAGTAATTACTTTTTTACACAGATATTTGTATTTGTCTCTGACTTCTGTATATTTATTCCAGAATAAAGCAATTTCCTAAACAGATGCAGTAATGTGCTTTTTTTCTTTAATGCTGTTATTACATAAAGAATTTAGTGTGTTAATACTTGCAAAGTGTCATCTCTCCAAGATAATCATGCCAGTTTTTGACAATTTTTAGATGCACCTGATTACCGTAACACAGGTGTGAGGAATTCTGGTCCCACCTGCTTCAACGCACCTGATTTTAATCAACAGGGGCCTTATTACTTACACAAACTAATCATCCGACCTATGAAACACCACTTATGCATAGCTGAACGTAAATCTCGCATTATCAATTCCACCTATGCTAGAAATGTGCTCAGGTGATTTCGAATCATATCCAGTTGGTTTGTGTATTCCATCTTCACAACAGCATAAGAGCCGATGCCTGGCTGTTAGCTTGCTTTGTCCCAACTCAACAACAAGCGAGGGCGCCATTACGCATGAGGCGAGGCTCGGGCTCGTACATACACGGTTGGATCCCGTAGGTCACTGCCAGGTCAGGTTCAGTTATAACATTTGTTGTTTTGGAGCGAGACGCTGAAGCTGCTTCCTGCTTCCTTCCACCAATCACCCAGCCCCTCAGTCCTGTGCGTGTCCGAGACAGCTGAAATATCGCGTGTGATCTCGCAAGAAAATATGCCCTTTACAGAAAAGTATCAAAAAAGCACATTTTTTATTTATTTTTCCAATACAATTTATTTTAATGGTCTAAAAGATGTAGATATCCACGCTATTATAGGTGATGACTCCTTTAAGTTTATTTAGAAAAATAATATATTGGCATCTTTTTTAACAGCGTATGGCAGACTGCCTTGTTGACTGACATCTGTAGCGGTGACCACATCACGTTGTTTGTTGTCTAACAGCATGTGGAGGCCGTTTGAAAGACAACCATAGATCCCGCCCCATGACTGAGATCCATCTATGGGTCATGGCCAGACTTTATTCACATGTATAGAATGGCTTGCCTGGCTAGAAATATTCCACATCTGAGAGTAACATTAAGTGAAAACATTTTATTTAACCCAAAGTAAGTTTAGGCAGGAAAAGACAAGTATTGTTCATCAAATCACAGAAATATCAGCTAATTTTCCCTGGAAAGAGCCAGTTTAAAGGTGTCCTAGAATGAAATTAATCAACAATCTAAAACAGAGTTTTGAGCCTTCAAAAAGCATAAGAAATTTTTTTTGGCTTTCATCTGTCCCAGGAGCCCTGATACAGGCCATTCTAAACCCCCTTACTCAGGCCTTCAGTGAAAAGAGCTGTTGACCCCTCCCACTCGGCCAGGACATGCTGATTGGTTGGTTTCCCCAGAAGGCCTCAGACACATGCAGGTTTGAGGAGGCGTGGCTCCCCCTTATGACGTGTTAAGGAAGGCTTTCTCAGAACAGGAGGTTTTCTCTCCCCTTTTTCAACTTTCTAATTTACATAAAAAGTAGGTCAAACACGGCTTTGACTTTTTGGCATGCTACTGTTGACAACCCAAGCTGTCTTATTCAACAACAACAAGGAAAATGTTGGTTCACATTCTTGGTCCCCTTTAAGGAAACCTGCAGGTGCATCTGTTGTTTGCTGGGGTGAAGAGTTTTAGTTTATAGTTTGATTAACAACAGATATCTGTCACACGTCAGACAATTAAATGGTAAATGGTAAATGGCCTGTATTTGTATAGCACCTCCTTAGGGTTCTACAACCCCCCAAGGCGCTTCACAACACAATCAGTCATCCACCCATTCACATGCTGGTGGGGATGAGCTACATTGTATCCACAGCTGCTCTGGGGCACACTGACAGAGGCGGGGCCTGCCGTACACTGGCGCCACCGGTCCCTCCGACCACTACCAGCAGGCAAGGCGGGTTAAGTGTCTTGCCCAAGGACACAACGACAGCGACAGACTGAGCGGGTCGTGAACCTGCGACCTTCCGATTGCAAGGCGGCGACTTAACTCCTCTGCCACCATCACCCACAATCGCCCACAATTAATGCACCAATAAGTAATATGAAGACGTACATATGAACATAGTGTAATGTCTTAAAAACAAAATATCTTAATTAGGGTACAAGTCTGAAAACGTGGCTTACATTCACCATTTTCCATCTTACCGGCTGCACTGCCAGTTTCTCTCTGGTCTGCTCGGGACTGATCCGATCATAAATCCAGGCTTCCAAACATGTCTGATTGTCTCGGTCTGGTTTTGGTGACAAACGAACTTGCTTCCTGTTGAATGTGACATTTAGCCAATCATAATGTGAGCATGCTCCTCTTCCGCCATTGTTTGTTTTCTCTGAAGTCACGTTTGATCTTGCGAGATTTCCCGTCTGACCAGGGGAATGTTCATGTGTCAGGTTGGTTAGTGTGTAGTTTTATCCGAGTTGCTGCATACCACACACTGTAGGACCAAAACTGGTAAATCCGTGACTTTTTATCACCAGGTGTGGAGTCTCTCGTGCTTTGATAATCGTCTGACAGTTTAACAATCCTGCTGTGTAAACCGGACTTTAATCTTAAATCTCCATAGGACCTAATATTCTGCTTTCATGATGGTCTATGATAAATCATGCACAGTGTTGAGCCCCAATACACACTTGAATACCCTGAAAATATCATCTTGGCCTATTTCTGGCACCATCATCCAGTGTGAAGGGGTTAGCAACAGTAGTCAAGTACATATATTTTCAGAGTTAAGTAAATCAGCTACTTTATGTGATTCTGAGGTCAAGCTGATACCAATGTGCACTGGAGGGTTATGTGCTGGTGGTAATTTAAACAGACTGCTTTAATTCTGAAAAACTAGTGAGATCTGGTGACAATAGAAACCATGAACTAAGTAATGAAAGGTGGAAAAAGACAGAAGCTCTCCAAAATTACGGGTAGCTGAAAGAAACATGTATCTATTACTGATTATTATTAAATGAGTCTGCAGCCACTTTGGACAGTCTTCAGTCAAATCTTTTCTAAAGCATGGTGGAACATTACAAATGTTTCTTCCATCAAGAAACACCTTCAGCACTGATATTTCTGTAAATAAAGACATCTAGTTCTGGTGCTGCTGCAGCCTTTAGATTAAAAGGCTTTAACTGTTGTGTTCAAACCCAAAACCCATCCCTTATGATGAGAAACGAATTAGTCCTCAGACTTGGATATTGGTCACTTGCCTTCCTTTGATACCTGAGAATCTTTTATTATAACGATCAAATGTCTAATATTGCAAAATTATCTACTGCTGTTCCTGCAGGAGTTTTTATCTAAGTCTGATCTGTTATATGGCCCCTTGTGTTTGCTAATGCTAATTAGCTGTATGTGCTAGGTATTATACACACTCTCTCACACATGAACATTGTCTCCCAACTTTCACCTTTTGAGGGCAGGCAAAAGCAGTTTAAGAAGGAATGTAAACAGCGTTAACTTTAGGTAATTATGCATGGAAAATAGTTCCAGGGGAGGAAACAATCACAGCATGCTGAGCAAATTTATAGGTCAACCTTATCATTAAACAGAAGAAAATCAGGAAGTAAATGAAGTGTGAACTTTAAAAAATTCCCAAGTGCAGTCGCTTATAAGTCTTCTGTTCCTGCTGTTTAAATCCACTTCATTAATTACCAGCTCACACACCTGCAGCTACAGTTAGTGTAAAGAGTGGGTGGCCATGATGCCTCGTAGCGTTTCACTCTAGATCATAAACTCAGCTTTGCCGTGAATTTGCTTCACGGCCGACATTTCAGCCATGCAACTACAAATATTTTCCACCGGCTGAGCGGTGATGTGAACTCACTCTCCCCGCTTGTGTCTGGTCCAAGAATGCAGCTGTCGAGGTGGAAATTTGGAATTGTTCAATTTTCACATGACGACTTATGTACGTCTGACTGTCTGGCTTTAGGATCTAGGTCTGAGAGTCTGTAGGCGGCCTTAGTTTAGACATTTTTTTTTATTGTGAAAAGAAAGCAATAAAAAAATCTAAACTTTGCAGAGACTGACCTACATAAGAGCAGATAAAGGGAAAAAAAATTGGTGGCGATCCAATGGAAATATTTATTTGTTCCACTGGATGCCTGGCTTGTAGTTATATCTGGTTGCTTTGTGTCACTAACGGAGCCAGAATTCTTATCAAAAGAATGTCTGGATGAGAAAGGTTCTCACAAATCAAGATTTAAACCATACAAGTATAACGGTATAATTTAGAGGCTTGTGCTTTATTTGAACTCGAGACCAAAGGTGATTGATCTCGTTTGGCTCAAAGGAGTGAGACGTTAGTAAAAATATCACTTTTTAAAAAAATATTTTAGAAAAAAACAACAAGGTTAGTGAATAAAACAATAGTTTAGACTATTCATTATGATGATTCAATAGAATTATTATGAATGTTTATAATGAATGATTTTATTCAGTTATCCATCCATCCATCCATCCATCCAACATCCATCCATCCATCCATCCATCCAGGGCTGGACTGGGACAAAAAATCAGGCCGGGCATTTTGACCAGCCCACCTGCTATTGAAGTAAAAACAATGACGCCTATTTTTTACACCAGCTCTCTAACCCTGGTCCTCGATTCCATGTCCATCATGTTTTAGTTGTTTCCCTGCTCCAGCACAAAAACGTCTTATTTTGCTGCTTAACGCAGCAAAACATCAACAGACCAAGAAAAACTGCTGATAACCAGCTGCTCGTTTTAAGTGACGTAAAGAAAACAGTAAAGCAGAATATAAAATTAGTCAGAAAACTAAGGTGCCATGTATGCCCTAAAGATCACACACACACACACACACACACACACACACACACACACGCACACACACACACACACACACACACACACACACACACAGATAAGCAGAGTTATGGTGTCACCCTGTAGGTTTTTTAACTGGCTGATCACTCAATTCTCCTCCACACACGTCAGATGGAATTAATAATCATTTCATAATATTTTAAGCTTAGAAACTACAACAATAAAACAAATATTGATGTAATGTTTGATTTTAATTAGATTTTATCAGAATTTTCTCAGAATAATTATTCACAGGGATTATTTACTGAGTGAAATGAGTTGCA
>SSNS01000101.1:510723-555940 GCA_006937985.1 Aphyosemion australe | reverse complement strand
CCATCCATCCATCCATCCATCCATCCATCCATCCATCCATCCATCCATCCATCCATCCATCCATCCATCCATCCATCCATCCCAGAGAGAGCGTTCCATCTTTCATATTAACATTCAAATCGTAGACCAGTCTAAAATATTTTCCTGAAATAATTATTTTACCTTACATTTAACGTATAACTTTTTTGTTGCTTTGTCACAATCCTTTTGAGTAAACCCGTACACTTCATCCATGCTATACTTCTCCACATGCAAAAGCCTTTTCCTCAGAGGAAGACGTGGAAGTATGTAAAGAACGTTTTCACTGAACAAGTGGACAAGGCTTGTATGTACTTTATTTCTATAACAATAAGTCTTGTTTTACTGTCCTGAGTTACTCTCCACAGCTGCAGAGAAAAGGCATTGAACCATAGTCTTTATTGCATTTCCTGTTTAAATAAATAACCCAACAGTCCACATTCTTTTTCTCTGTTTTTGTGGTTCCCTCGTGACCAAGGAAGCGTTAACCCACCATCAGAGAAACCATCACAAACCGACGGGGAACCAAGTGTGTCTGTTAGCACTTAAAGTGGAGGGAAAATGTCCTCTTTGGCATCTTCAGTCTGATCAGCAGTAAATATTTGTTTGTGCTGCTTTTGGCTGAGTCATGAGTAATTCACACCACAGCCTGTTCTTTAAACCGTCTCGCGATTTGTACATTGTACTTGTAAACATCAAATGGAACGTGGAAAAGCCCAATGAGTCAAATATTTACACGCTTATAAGGAGATCTGCGGAGAACCCCAGGAGCTGGATCACTCTTCAGAAGGGAGAACCATAACGGACCAGGAGATAAACGGCGCTGCTGTGATGCAGGCTGTAACGTCACTTCTGAAGCCACTCTGATGCTGGATCCACTCCGAGTTTCTGCCCTAAAAAACTAAACCGTTTCATAAAAATACTGATCCTCGCTGGAGGTCATGAGCTCAGTGTGACTGAACAAAACCACAGAGCCGATGGAAATTAGGTACTCTTGTTTGGTCTGTAAACTCACTCTACAATATATTCAGTGAGGAAATCAGACACATTAGAGAAACATCCAGCTGGGTAGAGACCACAGAAAACATCTAACAATGCAGGAGATATTATTCATCCCCTCTTGGCTTGGAAAACCTCCAGCAGGACAAGAAGTATTTGGGGACCAGCACTTTTTAGACTGGTGCATGTGTGATCAAAGGGGACCCACTGTGACACAGACCTGAACATCTTATACTTGTCAAACAGCCGATACAATCTCATAAAAAACCCAAACATTGTCTCAATTAGTAAAACTTTAGATTTGTTATAAAGGTCTAAATTTGGTAACTAATTTCCAAAGAGAAGACTTTAGCTCCTGCAAGGTGTGGAAACGTGTATCTATTGAGCCTACCTTTGAGAGTGCATGACCTGGGTTAGAAAGCTTAAAGGTGTGGTTCACTAAAAAAAAAATGCTTTAATAATTATTTCTGATTATAATCAGTCACTCTGAGTTTTTCATGCAGGCTGAACATGAAAATAGTCTCCTCCACCTATCTCTTGCATTAGCTTCTGATAGAAAATAGACGGTGAAAATCTAGGATTAGAAAATCCTGACAGATCTACGTCACACTGTCACTTAACATTCATGGACTCACCCATCTTGACTCACGACGGGGAAGGCTGTTGTTGGTTTAGCGTCCAGGAAACAGCAGAGAACGTCTCGGCCATAGACATTAATATGTAGACACCCCATTGGGTGCGTAACAGCATCGGCGCCATATTGAATGGGTCTCCTCACTCTGCAAAGTCAATGCAGAGTGAGCAACTATGCCAGTTTTTGTGCAGCCTATGGTTGCAACCGGTGTACTATTGAAAACAGATTATGTGGGATGACTATTGCCTATCTGATGGGATTTTATATTTAAATGTATTTTGTTTAGTTGTATTTATATTTTAATTATCCATACCATGTGTCTGATTTTGTGAAAAAGCTTGATAAAATGTGTTTTTTAGGTAGGTAAGCACCTTCCTCAGTAGAAATGAATGCACTGGGGGCGAATGGAGACCCATCTAAGATGGCAGCCGGCCACTACGGCAGCTCCAATAGGCAGCGACCGTCCATCGGACGTCTATGTATATATGTCTGTGGTCTTGGCTAGTAGTAGCTAACCGTTAGCATTAGCAACTCCACCACACAGCAGAACTCCTCCAGGCTTGTGTTATTTGTGGAGATAAAACATCAACGTTGCAGAGCAAACAGAATCACTGGTAGAGTCGTGTCGCTGTTAGCCAATCAGAGGAGAGATGTCCACATATCAGGACATATTGGTGCATTCCAGTTGTCCTCGGAACTCGGAATTTCCGACCAGGAAATGACGTAATGAGCTTGTTTTGCGTTCCAGATTCCAACTTGGAAAAACCACATAAAACCAGAAAAAAACATTAAAAAAATCAAACGTCAAAATATAAACACCAGGAACAGTTAAAAAAAACATAAACACTGGTCAATTTCGGCGGCAATGCTGACGTTTTCAGCAACGTAACTATTGATAACAAGAATAAACAACAACTCAAGAAAGCAGAACATATAAATGATTAAATAAATGAAGACAACAACAACTTCTGCTAGCACTGGGCGCGGCCATCTTTGAAATCGTGATCTCGGGGTCCTCTGAGAAGTACGAGCTCGCAACTCAGAATTCCTAGTTCAATGCGTCATTTCAAGTTAACTTATCTCGGAAAAACAAGTTCCGAGGACAACTGGAACGCACCATAAGACTCCTGCAGTCTGAAGCTCAGCTGTGATGTGGCAATCTTCTAGTTCCTGGAAATGGTGCACCAGTGTTTTTTGCCCCGAGTATGATTTACAAGCTTTTCATTCCTACTAGAGACCACTGCAAATGTATTAATTAAACAAGTGTTCCACTCCTTTAAATGATTCAGAATCGAGTCATACAAGTGACTGTCTAAGGAATATGTGGAACACTCTGGAAGGAGGTACTCCTGGTTGTTGGTGTTGCTCTGCTTTGGAAAATCCAGGAGTCAGGATGAATAAAGATGTGCTAAGTGATGGAGTGAAACAAAGAGCCATACTAACCAAACTGTATGAATCCTAAACAACACTGTTGTGAGGATCCAGTTCTGTGGGTGAAAACAGAACAATGAACATTTTGCTGTTTTGAAAGTTTTTCTCTTCCAAAACACAGAAACATAAATCTGGTGTTTGAATGTGGTATTTGGCAAATCAAATCTAATTAGTCATTTCTCTCACATGCTGGCGGGTTGTCCTGCAGCTGGTGCTGTAGCGGATGCTGAGTTTATCAAAACAACAATTTTTAAAAAAATGTTCTATTTATTTCATAATCTCCCAATCTTCAGCAAACAAAGCTTCAGGTTGCAAGTGGTTTGACAGTTATGAATCTGGCCATGTGAGAAAATCCCACCCACAGGTCCAGATTGAAATGTACAGTACATTAACATTAACATAAACGTTGTTGCAAATAATTTTTAGAAAACATTTTGAGCAGTTTGTTAGCATTATAATATGCCAATTTTAATTGAATGTATTTATTTGCATAAACTTTATTGACAAAAACTGATTCATGGAGGTAAGAAACATTTAAAACAATTAGCACAACTGCAGCATCTCCAAAATGTTGCTTTTCTCCTATTCAGACAAACAAAACCAGATTGTCTGAGTTTTTGAACTGAGATCCCCAAAAGTTTTAGATTTATTGGACAACATAAAAGAATGAAGTTACGCTGTGACAGTGTCAGGAACTGGCCAGGACTGGACTGACCAGACACAAGCGTGAGTTGTAATGTGGCGTGTTGTATGACCCAAGTGTGGAGTGACTGACACTGGGTTTGAACAGACACATGGTTAGTATATGAAGCCGCGGTGCGCAACTCGAATTGAAATGAGAGTGTGTACAGTTCCAGAATAAAGAGAGCAACTTTATTACGACTGACTGGACTGGAACTTGAAGAGCTCTGGAAATGCACTCGGGAAACGATCGGAACGCTACTTGAGCCGGAACGCTGAAGTGATGACTGAGAGCTACGAGTCTGACTTCCTTAAGTAGTCCCGGGCTGGGGACTCTGCTCCAATGGCTCCGCCCACAACCCAGAGGTGAATTTTTAATGAGCTAATGCCACTATGTCGAAACTAAGTACTAGAAAACGGCACAGGTTTTGTGATTTTGGCTAAAAGCGGCATAATCATAGTTTAAAGATCACTGAGAACTATTTAAAACAGCTAAAAAGATTATTGGAGTGCGACTTTAACTCCTTGACCAAGAGGAATGGTCTGGCTGCTTCTTGATGAACTTTGACCTTTGAGGGAAAATATATTTGATGGTTAACTAGAGAGAGCAGGTTAAAAATATATATCTGAAATCTCTCTCTCCTCCCTCCCTCCCTCTCTCTCTCTCTCTCTCTCTCTCTCTCACCCCCCCCCCCTCTGTCAGAAGGACACTCTTCCTGAGTAATCTGGGAGTTTGATGTGAAACAACTTCTTTAATGAAACAAGAAAACATTTAGATGTAGCGGGAATTCTGGAGATGTGACAATTTTGATAAAGTCAGGACGTTTTTGGGCCAGGGCTTAGTTCTCTTTAGCTCTTTGAACATTGCCCTCCCTAACTCAATACTTTGTGGTCTAAAAGTGCAGATTTTTACCAACAATCTATAGAATACAAAGATTAATGGAGTGATGATGTAAATTCAGATATCAGCCCCTATATCTAAACTCTGGCACTAAAACAAAACACTGATCTAGTGTCTGTGTTTCTGCAACAAAAAACAGAATTTAAACTTTAATAAACAAAAACACACACTGTTTATTTCACTAAAGGAAGATAAAGGCTGGTTCTGGGAGTTTTCAGAATAAAGCTGTTGGAAATTGTTCATATTTTGTAGATAACCTGTTGAGAATTAAAGAAAACAAATGTTACAAGCCTGGAGGTCATCCAATAGATCGTGTGTTCAAATCGAGCAGAAAACGTCGTGTTACAGGCCCCCCTGCTTCAGCACAGCCAATACATCACTTCTACATCAGAAGACCCAAATCTGGGGTTTCATATTCCATTTACTCTAATCATGTGGTTTTTAAGGTCCCAGTATGAAGAAAGACTGAGCAGAAACATGTGTGTCTTTATTAGAGAGCAAGAACCAAAAGTGGGTGGGAGTGGGGTTGGTTTAAGGTTCTGAGATTTATTCTTCACACTTTAATTTGGATCAAAAAGACAAACTCAGGCGAAAGAAAATATGGCATCAATCAAGAGTCTGTTAAAGGTGCAGAGCAGGACTGAGCCTGGTCTGCGGGCTTTGGGTGGTCTGGCACTTGCTTTTGTCTAACGTGTCCGTAGACATACCCGGTAAAAATAAAACTACAAAGGTGTTAATCTACAAATAAAATTAGATCTTTGTTTAAACAGTTACCTGTTTCGTTGAGAGGCTAGTTTTCTGGTTCCACACAACATTTTCTGTCAATGCTGGAGGTCCCCAACAACAAAAATCTGATGCTTTTCAAGATGAGTTATGTTTTTAATGCATGAAGGATGAAGTCATTCAGTGATGCTCTAAATGAGTGTTTAACTGGAATAAAGTCAGTTAAATCTGCTGGGCATTTGCTTGAAATTAAAACTTGGGAACATTGTAAAACACACAACATGCTTTTAAACAGTTTATTGCCCAAGTTTTAAAAATTTAATCCCTAAATGAGCAGCTAAGAGTTGGAATTATAAACCGTGATTTGTGGACAACAGCAACCAAGGCCAGAAGCCCACTAATTTAAAACTGATGCATGCATAAGAACCTCAAACTTACTGGGAATAATTCAGACTCTCAGGAGTTGGAAACTAACAACAAAATCATGTCCTAATAGTGGAGAAGGACTCGAGCTCGACCTGATTTACGGTACATCCATAAAAATGTGCTGCACTTTGATTTTAGCCAACACTGAAACCTATAAACGTGAAATAAGCTGCAGATCTTTTAATATTAGGCTAAAGTGATGTCATCAAATGAGGCAGAGGCAAAAAACAAACACGATTGCTTCAAGTTTCATTTGCATATGAACACCTCAGGAATGCATGAGTACAAACCAGACACCAAAATGATAAATAATTTTATCAGCTGCACATACTCTTTGGTGCATCAGTCTGAGTGGACCGTCTCAAGAGTCCAACTCATCATGGATCATCTTTCTGCAGCTGTGAAACATGGAGATGGTCTAGGATAATTACTGGAATCATACAAGGGAATAATGAGAATCTTTTAACTTATGATAAATACAGGAAACCATGAGTTATCGCGGTATCCTGTTCACTAATAGTGAATTAGGTGTATTAATATCTTATATACACACACACACACACACACACACACACACACACACACACACACACACACACACACACACACACACACATATATATATATATCACCGTTTTTTGAACTGGTCTACTTGACTGTACTGTAAAAATACAGAGATTTTATAATAGATTGTTTTGCAGTTTATTTGAAACTTTAGTTTATATCTATTCCATTAAAAGTTGTGTCAGCAGAGACATGAAGTTAATCAAATCAAAGACAAATCAAACAAAAGCTGAAACAAAAATGCCACCGGGGAACCAACAGTGCAGAGAACCTTTCTGCCCTGCTGCTCCCCTGAACTGAAGTCAGGCTGGCTTTTTGTAGCAGAGCCAGACTGATTACAACTTGGGACAGCTGGTAGAGCCAATCGGGGGAGAGGAACCAGGTGTGGCTTGCCTTCTCACACACACACACACACACACACAGGAAGGGAGGAAACCAGAGGTGATCCACATACAAAAACACAAACAGCCAAGGGCTGTAACAGAGTGTGTGAGTGAGCGAATGACTGATTGAGCGAGTGAGTAAGTGAACAAGTGATTGTGTGAGTAAGTGAGTGAATAAGTGAGTGAGCGAGTGAGTGACTAAGTTTCACTCACTTACTCACTCAGAGTGAGCGAGCGAGTGAGTGAGTGAGCGAGTGAATGACTGTTAGCTAATTTGACACCAACATTTAGCTTGATGTCTATAAAACTGACAGAGAACAGTTTTTATTCTTGCTAATGTCATCTCAAGGCTTACCTTTGAATGTTCAGAACAGAAACAAAGAGGACCTGGTGTGAGAATCACGATACATTCATCACAACTGTTCAGCTGACCATGAGCTGATTATTGTTCCATTATGCTATTGTTTCACAGTAATAACGATGTGTTCATTTGTCGCTCCCACATGTTGATGCAGTTGTGTGGAGCAAAGCCAGCTGAACGCAGGCCCAGTAGGTTTTATAAATTATGAACACTCTTGAGGAATCAAGGCTGGGATGCCAAATGTGATGCTTGACAGAGCACAAAAGAATGAGACGGCATCACTGGGAAGGACCTGAAGGGGCTTTGTTGTGGTTTTCCACTTGCAGGATTAAAGTCTGTGGGATGATGTAGTAAAGACAAGAAAATCTGGGATTTGTGTTTTCCTAAACAAAGTCTACAAGAGTTCAAAAGGTTTTATACAACAAGGTAAAAAATGACAATCCGGTCATTCCAACTGAGAACAAACCACTTAAAACTTGATATTAATGAAAAAAAGGTTTCTGTTTTAATTAGAAACACGTAGATCTGATAAAGTTCACTGTTCCAGCAGCATTTTAACTTGATTTTCAACCATTGTATCTGTTTTTGTGTGAATGCCTTTATTTGTAGCACGGGGGTCGTCTTACAGAGATGTTTACATGATAAACTCTCAGAAATCTGACTGGGAAAAATCCCCTGAAAGTGCATGCTCTCACAAATCATGAGTGGTGACTCACGTGGGAAAGAAAGAGTTCACAGTCTTACAACAGTTACAAAGACATTGAAGAAAGTGGGTGAAATGTCCAGTGATCGATGATCGACAGAGCCAGGGTACCGATGCTGTACTCCCATCCACCAAGTAGGAGAATGGATGATTCGTCTCCTTCTACTACCATTCACTGGTGCTCTGAATATTAATTGTGTTTCAAGTTCAGTGGCGGCTCGTCCATAGGGGGCGCTAGGGCGCCGCCCCACCACTCACAGGAAGGAGAAGAAGAAGATAGGAATCACAAAATATATTTAAAAAAACATAAAAAGTGAACTAAACGATCTATACACACCATATGGACTAAGTGCTGTGTGTAATCTGTGTTTAATAATGTTTTTTTTTACTTTTAACACGGCCAAATCGTCGACGTACTTGTCACGTGTCCTCTCGCGGGCGCAGCAATCTTTACCATTGACTTAATATGGGCTAACTGGCGCATGTGCAGTGGGTCCCCAAACCGTCCACAACGAGAAAGAATAGGAGAGCGGTTGGTCGCATCTTTTAGCGATCGTCGCCGCCTCACCGGGTGAATTCTGCTCAGACCAGGGGGAGGAGATCGCTGATT
The DNA here is from genome assembly GCA_006937985.1 of Aphyosemion australe. NCBI lineage: Eukaryota > Metazoa > Chordata > Actinopteri > Cyprinodontiformes > Nothobranchiidae > Aphyosemion > Aphyosemion australe. The sequence goes on along the minus strand of SSNS01000101.1, from coordinate 547,506 downwards.
GGTCAGGTTGTTCACCCCGCCCTGAGGGGAAAACTTTCCACAGGCTGGCACAGTGTGGCTCCATCTTTGCCAATTTGTCACAGCAGCAACACACTACTTCCACTGAATATTTTTTGTTGTTCAACCTTTTAGCCATCTTTGCTATAATTGTGAAATCATCAGTGACAAATAAAGTTAATTGCTTCAAAACCTGACGTAGCAAACACTACTAGTAGGTTCCAATGTGTGAAACCTCAGCCAATCGAATTGCTTGTTGTTGAGTTTTTTTCAGCTGGCTGGCTTTCGTGTTAACCAATCACAGGGAGAGAATCCACGTAAACAGGAAAATGATGAATGCGGGTGGGCAAACTCTTATATAGTCTTTGGCAAAACAATGCCAGCAAACAGTCTGATCAGCTAAGCTTTTACATTGGGATTTCACGAACCGAGTGGATTATTTTTACTACACCACACGGATTATGGCCATAACCTGCAGGTAAGCCTCATTTTAGCTTTTGGCTTCAGGAAACAGCATGCTGCCTCGTTAGCGGCTAGCACCGCTCCATACGGTTTGAACTAAGTGGTACTTCTTGTTTGTGAGTCTGGGCTTTAATCTAAACGCCGGCTGCTTCTGTGAATATCTTGCGTTGTGTCACTGTGTGTTTTTCTGGATACGTGTAGCGTCTATTTTACGGCCTCACGTTTATTTACAGCTTATGGGTGTTCTGTTTGTAGAAAGTGGATTCTATTGATTAGATTTAGCCTACTCCCCTTAAGCGTGTGTGCAGTTTGTGTAATATATGGGTGAATGGATGAATGTTTTTGTCAAAAACATGCTTAATATATTCGAAAACCTTTTGAATAACTTTGTTGCCGGAAGCGCTACTGTGACCGTCAGTTGTGTGACGCTGATGCTTAAGAATCAATGGTAATTTTGCGTCCCCTAGTGGTGATATGTGGTTAGCGCCCCACCCAAAAAAAAAGTCACCGGCCGCCACTGTTCAAGTTTGAAAGTTCTGTCTGTTTTTACACTTATGATGCAAGCCAGGATTCATAGAGTACATTGTTCACTACTTACATTCTGAATGAATCACTTCTTAATTTAAAAACAAAGGAAATAAAGTTTTAGTTCTTTTGACCAGGGCTCCACCACTGGTTCGAAGTTATGAATGCATGCACCTTGCATTCAAGGTCACGTCTAGACAAAAATGGTTTAACCTTAGCCAAGCATCTTAGATGATAGAAGAAAGATGTCACAACTCCAAAGCATTGTTGATCTTCACCCCTAAATTAACAACCGAATCCCTCATGTGGGGGTTTAACTCACCAAAATAGAGGCATCAGTGTAATAATTGGGACCAAAGAGCACTGCTTTCATCTTATGTTCGTTAATACACAGGAAGTTCTCAGCCATCCATGCTGTGACTTCACCCAAACAATCTAAAATCTTTGAGATTGGTCGACTGCTGGACTCATCCAAAGGCAAATGCAGCCAACAGTCATCAGCATATAGGTGAAAAGCGATACCATGCTTCCATAGGCTACCACCAAGGGGGAACCCATCTGGCTCAGAAATGAGGCAAACACGGAAGTGGCAAAAATTGCAGTTCTCCCCTCATCTACTGGGGGTGGCTCCAGAAGTGAGCAAATCCTCATAGACCCCCATGTTAAAAATGCCAACTTCACAGCTGAAAAAAAGATCTTTACAGCCTGGTTCAATTTTCCATTTTGTGTTTAATAGGTCTAGTTTATAGTCCTGACAACTCTGAGGGGGGTGGATTTTTTTTGTAACTCTTTCGTTTAGGTGTAATAAAATGCTTGAAATTATGAATAATTAGATTTGATTGACAGGAAGCATGAGCGTCAGAGCAAGCGTCAGAGCTAGCTTCAGAGCTAGCATAAGCAGCTAGCTCCAAGGAAGGCCTCAGCCTCACGTTAATAGATGTTTGGCCATTTCAACTCTGAACTTTAGCTGTGTTTTCTGCGTGTTCGTGTTTGGATGTTAATCATGGAATTATTTGGACAAAGAGGGAAAGCTGTGGAATTGTTTGCACCAAGAGACCATCCAAGAAGTCTGCTTCATTTTTATCAGTAAGTAAAATTATATTTCTGTACTTTATTTCGCTGGTTGAATGGGGGAAGATGCTGTGTGTTTAACATAACACTGCTTGGTCAAAGATGGGTTGAAATATAACGTGTTCGTGGGGCTGACTGGGTACCGTAACTCGAGCTAGGTAAGCTAACCGAGGCTAGCTGAGGCTTCGGGACGAAGATCCATGAGGTCATCGCTGCAGAATGGAGGTTTGCCGAGTTTGGGCAACGTGCCTCTCCTTTTACCAGCAGCGGCCTGCGATCAGAGATTCGCGAATGTGCCGCTTAATCCTTGCGGAGGCACGCAGTCCAGCGAGCCGCACAGGCAGCCGCACACTCCCTTCTCCCGAGGGAGCTGGGACGCGCGGCTGCTTGACTACCGTCTGACGCTGTGGTTGTAGCCTGTGGAACTCTCTGACGGAGACTACAGAAACAATCCAGCTGTTTGAGCTGATCTCGTTACACTTTGGAGTCGCTCAACTGCGTTTCTCTCGCTAAAAGCGCCCGAAAAACTCCACTAGCTTCCAGTTAGCATGCCGCTAAGGTCCTGCTGAACCGGAGTGGAGCGGAGCGGGACATCGGGTAAGCAGCCAGCGCGCACGGCTCCGATCGCAGCGGTCTGAGGCTCTGCTTGTATTTGTACAGTTCGTATTACAGCTCCACAGACGACCAATGATGCTGCCTCGCATGGAAGCCAGACAGCTGCGTGGTTCGCTGTCTCGGTTCTCCATCTTAGCTTCGTGTGTTAGCTCAGTTTAGCTTCCTACATTGGTTTTGTTATCTCCAACCCTCACTGCCCCACCCTCTGCTCCACCTCTTTTCCCATTCATGGATTGTCTGGGCGTGAAGAAGCGTGTGTCACGGCCAAAATGGAGGCGGTGGGAACCTCCCATTTTGAATCATTCTGAATATGTATTTCCAAATGGGCGGGCTATGTCCATAGATTTATATGTCGATGGCTACCACCCAATGGCAGATAGTGCACACAAAACAGCAGGAGTCCCAATATTGAACCCTGCGGAACACCCCAGGGGAGATGGGAGAAATCAGAAGAAAAACCGCCCATCCGTACACACACCATTCTGTTTGAGAAATGGGACCGAAACCAACTTAAAGCTAGGCCAGTAATTACCACGTAATGCTCTAGATGATGCAACAACACCTCGTAGTCCACCCTATCAAAGTCAAATTCAATAAAACAAACAGCACAGACCTGCCGCCATTGGTTGCAAGAAGAATGTCATTCAAGACCTTCAGCAAAGCTGTCTCAGCTGGAACCAGGTGTCTGCTGCTTCTTTCATGGAGCTCCCAGATGTGGTGGATGTTCTAGAGGGAGAAGCAAGTCTTTTAGAAAGCTGCAGTCTTCATGTCATGATGTGTAACGTAAAATAGAATAGAATAGACTTTATTGATCCCACAGTGAGTAAATTCACTTGTCACAGCTGCACCATCACTCAAAGGGTAATTAGAAGAAAGATAAAAAACAAGGATGCATGTATATACACATAGGCAGTAATCTAGTATTTTAAACTTAGATCACAAAAAAAAAAACACAAATAAAAGATGAAAACAAACTTGGTACCAACACTATGCAGCATACTGTAAGAGACACAGACAGACAATCTGAATCCGGTATTGCACAAGTATAGAACACATACTGAATATTGCATTGGTGTTATTGTGTACCAGGATGATATCAGTACAGCTTAAACGGAGGAGTTATACACTCTTACAGCAGAGGGGATGAAAGATCTACGATAGCGTTCAGTTTTACATCTGGGATGTCTACCTCTGGAGGAGCTGTCCATGATCTCCACAGTGGAGTTCAGTGGATGGGAAGGGTTTCTTAAGATGGAGTCATCTTCCCCAGCATCCTCCTTTCACACGTCTCCTCAACAGAATCCAGCGGGCAGCCCAGAACTGAGCTAGCTTTGTTAGCTAGCTTGTTCAGTCTCTTTCTGTCTCGGTCAGAGCTGCCTACACCCCAACAGACCACAGCAGAATGAATAACAGAGCCAACAACAGAGTGATAAAAGGATTTTAGCAGCTGGGATTTAACTCTGAAGGACCTCAGCCTCCTCATGAGATGGAGGCGGCTTTGGCCCTTCTTATACAGCGCATCTGTGTTGTGGGACCAGTTCAGTTTACTGTTGAGGTGAACACCCAGGTACTTAAAGGTGTCCACCACCTCAATGTCTGCTCCCTGGATGTTTACTGGTGAGTGAGGAGGAGTGTTTCTCTGGAAGTCAATCATCATTTCCTTTGTTTTACTGGTGTTCAAGCGAAGGTGGTTACGCTCACACCAGTCCACAAAGTCCATGATGACTGACCTGTACTCCTGGTCGTCCCCCTCAGACACACAGCAGACGATGACCAAGTCATCAGAGAACTTCTGGAGGTGACAGCTGCTGGTGTTGTAGGTGAAGTCCGAGGTGTAGAAGGTGAAGAGAAAGGGTGAGAGCACTGTACCCTGCGGAGCTCCAGTACTGCACACAACCACCTCAGATGTACAGTTGTGCAGCCTCACGTACTGTGGCCATGCGGTCAGATGTTCGTCCACACTAAGCAGCAGATTCATCAGGCTGAGATTAAAAATTACAGCTAAACAGATCTATATGCTGTCTAATGATGGGCATCTTGGAAATAAAGAGACAAAAACAAAGAAAAACAGCATCTTGCATCACAAGCATACCCCCACCAATGCAGTAGCACCAGTACATATGAATGGTTTGTTGGAGGGATTTTTACATCCCTTATCTTTAATTTTAAAATCAGTGATTCTATAAAAGTTATTACACTCATACAGAATCTTGATATCTGCAAGAAACCTCAGAAAAAGTTGTTACGGTGCTTGCTTTAGCGTTGGTACGTGATAAATTCCTGATCACTTTAATATGAACAGGGTACAAGTTTCTTCAAGTTAAATTTAAGTCATTTTAAGACCTTTTTAAGACCATTAATATAAAAATTTAATACCTATTTCACGGCCCTTCCGTAATTTCATTAACATGTTCAGTAGTAAGCTACTGGAAATGCTAATAACATTTGGGGATTTCTCTTCCTCTTGAAGACTTCAATAAGTTTCACGATCAACTTTATTGTGAACGTGCTAGCTGCTAGCATTAGCTTTAGCAAACCTGCTCGTGGATTGATGGTTGATCCCAAACTTGAGCGTTTTTTTTTCTTTTACAGTGTTTTTGTCTTTGCTGGTTTCTTTATTTTCCTCCATAACACTTAGATGACCATGTTGTTTGCCAGCAGAAGGTGTTCAGGTTGCGGTACGTGAAATAAAGGAAGCCTAGTAAAATGATTAGAGGAATTTATTCAAACCATTCAAGTATTTGTTTTAGCTCTAAAATACAGCACACTTTTTAAGACCCAGATATCAAAATTCAAGACTTTTTCAAGGCTTTTAAGGGTCTTATTTCCAAATTCATAAATTCAATGCTTTTAAGACTTTTTAAGACCTTGTAGGAACCCTGTATGAATTTTATTCTGCTAGCCTCCCCATCACCCAGCCAGCTGCAGCACTCCACCAGTCCACTTACCAGCTTTGACTCCATCACTGACTGGACCGGCAGCTTCCACCAACCTGCTCATCGCTCAGCTCACCACTCATGATCAGTCCCTCTGAGAACATGAAGATTAGACATGAATGCAGTAGCAGCAGTGTAACCTGTAAAGCCTGGGACACACAGGAAACAGATGCGCCGCATCACGCCTGCGCCGTCATTTTAAAAAGAAGCCATTATAGTTAGTGAGAGTGGCTACACGGGGAGCGCAGCATCGCGTCCCAGAAGTGCCGATCCACGCAGAGGCGCTGAAGATAGGCGCCAGTTCCATCTCAAGCGCTGCGGCGCACCATGGCGCAGCTGTTTACAACATTGTTGAGTACTTTACAACAGACATTACGACGCGGAACGGCTTTACGACACAAACCCAAACGCCGGCATAAACCCAAACGCCAAAACACGGATGAGGAGCTTTTTATTGTTGAAGTTGAGAAGCATAAGATATTGTACGATCCTAACAGATAGCATACTTACCATTTTTAATCAATTAGAGTCTCACTAAACACAGCGGCAAGTCTGATCACATATAAACAAAAGAGTCACTTTCCGTTTCCTGTTCTCAAGTCCCGCGTGATGTTGTGACTATCACGCGACTTTCCAAGAAGCGTTCAGCGGCGCGGTGCCTCCTGTGTGACCATTAAACCGTGGCGCGTCTGTCTCCTGTGTGTCCCAGGCTTAACTGTTTAGTTACTGTTCTACACTTATTTATTTATGCTGAGATTTTGTCATTAATAATTCTTCATTTCTTGTTCTGTCTTGAAGTAAAGATTCTAATTCCAACTTGACCTCAGATGATAAATGAATGATATTAAACAGATGCAAAGGAACAGTCCTGCAGTAAATACCAACTTTGTGAAGGTTCTAGTTCTGTTGTTCAGACGTCCTGATTCAGCTCTGGTTGCTCTGGAGGACACATCGTGTTACCATGGTGATCCTGAGTGTGTAACATGCTGCAGCAGGTCACTGAAGTCAGCATCATGTGGTTTAACTGAAAAATATGAAATAATTACTGATGTTCATGATCACATTTACTTTACTGATATCACAAATGATGCTGCTGTCTGATCTAAAACTCACATGGCAGTCTCAGAATAAAAAACAGCTGCCCTAGTTCAGATAGTTTAGTAACTCCTCTTTACACATGTCATGAACATTATCGTGTCTCAATAGAATTCACTTTAAACTCAGAAATCTCCGAAGAATTTACAAAATTCTAAACAAATTTAAAGCTCCAAAGAAAATTCAGATTTCCCAGCTTTCACCCAGCATTGAATGTACCATCTACGCACAAATCAGTCAGGCGTGAAAAGAGTCTCAAAAGGGTTTTTGTACTTGTAAACTGATCTGTGTGTAATGTTGTTTTGTCCGTGTGTACCAGTTGATTTGTATGTTTGTATTTAATGATTTGTATGTGTAGGAGCTGAAGTTACACACAAAAATGTAAACACAAGTTACAAATCAAGAGTTACACATGCATAGATCTATACACACACATAGATGCACACACACAAATCTTTAGTTACACACACACAAATCTATTGAGACTTTATTCTCCCCATATTGGTGGTTTATTGTTGAGGTTGCAGTGTGGGAGCATAGAGGCAACATGTCCATGACATAGGGCCAACATGTACCATCTTGGCCATGTTGGACAAACGCTGAAGCAACAAATTCATCACACCATTAAGGTCATGGTTGCATGGAGGAGACCTATAGCAGCATCCTAATGCAACCTGAAGTTGTTCCAGGACTGAGAGGTGGGAGGATGGTAGGATGGTTGTAGGACTGTGCTGACATGAAGAGCATGATGAGCGGGGACACGAAAGTGGTGATTAGCATGAAACCTTCATGCTGATGGAGATTTTCAAACATCATTTACGTGCATCTTGTTCAATATCTAAACAATGAGATTATTTACCAGAACTTTTGTAACAGAGTTTTTGCTTTTCTTCTAATTTTATCTGATCTTTGCAGGAAGTCAGAACACCACTGAGACATCTGTCATATCTTATTCTTATTCCTTGGTGGCCAATGATGAAAAGATCATGAAAATAGTTATTTAGCTCTTCAAACCTTATGTGGATTATTAGTGGTATAAAAAATGTTGTCAGGAGGGAGTTAAACCCCAAAGAGCACATGTAGAAACAGCTAAACTCTGCTCCAGAGCTTGGCTCTTCCTGGCAGCTTTCCCTGTGAGTTTCTCTGCATTTCGAGTTGATGTCCAGGTTCAGGCTGAGAATCTGGAAAGAGTCCCCAGAGTCGAGGTCAGGACACGATAAGCTGGGAAAGTTTAATGACAAAGATTTTAGCTAGTAGATCTGGTATATAACAAAGACCCGAATGTACATGAAAGGTACAACATATATACATCTTCTTTTTGGATGCATTCCTTCCTCAACTAAGTCTTTCACTCATATTTTTAATATACACTGCTCACAAAAATTAAAGGAGCACTTTTTTTATTGGGCCTGGCATGAAATCAATTAAACATGTCTGATAATTTTCTGGTTGATTAAGCAGCTGAGGGCATTGTTAATCACTTTCAGCTGTATTGGTGTTCATGGACTTAACGACAGGTGCACTAAAGTGGCAACAATTACAAAACCCTCAAAACAGGACTGGTTTAACATGTGTATGTCATTTCAAGTTTCTCCCTCTTGATCTTTTTTGGCTGGTTTTCCACTCGTGCAAGTTTTGGCTTGAGTAATTATCTCTACTGGCAGCATGAGGCGATTCCTTAACCCTACAGAAGTTGCACAGGTTGTCCAACTTCTCCAGGATGGCACATCCACATGTGCTGCAGCAAGAAGGTTTAATGTGTCTCCCAGCACAATCTCCAGAACATGGAGGAGATTTCAGGAGACTGGCGGTTATTCTCGGAGAGCTGGACAGGGCCGTAGAAGGTCCACAACCCATCAGCAGGACCGATACCTGCTCCTTTGTGCAAGGTGGAACAGGCTGAGCACTGCTCGTGCCCTACAGAATGACCTCCAGAGGGCCACTGGTGTGAATGTCTCTACCCAAACAATCAGGAACAGACTTCATGAAGATGGCCTGAGGGCCCGACATCCTGTAGTGGGCCCTGTGCTCACTGCCCAGCACCGTAGAGCTCGACTGGCATTTGCCCAAGAACACCAGAATTGGCAAGTCCGCCACTGGCGCCCTGTACTTTTTACAGACGAGAGCAGGTTCACCCTGAGCACCTGTGATAGACGTGAAAGAGTCTGGAGAAGACAAGGAGAACGTTATGCTGCCTGCAACGTCGTTCAACATGACAGGTTTGGTGGTGGGTCAGTGATGGTCTGGGGAGGCATATCCATGGAGGGACGCACAGACCTCTACTGCCTAGGAAATGGTGCTCTGACTGCCATAAGGTATCCAGATGAAATCCTTGAACCCTTTGTCAGGCCCTACGCTGATGCAGTAGGTCCTGGTTTTCTCCTAATGCACGACAATGCCCGGCCTCATGTGGCAAGAGTATGCAGGCAGTACCTGGATGATGAAGGAATTAAAACAATTGAATGGCCTTCACGATCCCCTGACTTAAACCCAATAGAACATCTGTGGGACATTATGTTTGGGTCCATTAGGCGGCGCCAGGTTGCTCCTCAGACTGTACAAGAGCTCAGGGATGCCCTCACACAGATCTGGGAGGAAATGCCACAAGACACCATCCGTTGTCTCATTAGGAGCATGCCCCGACGTTGTCAAGCATGCACACAAGCTCGTGGGGGCCACACAAGATACTGAAAAGCATTTTGAGTTGCAGAAATTAAGTTTTTGAAATAATGGACTAGCCTGCCACATCTTCATTTCACTCTGATTTTAGGGTGTCTACACAATTGAGCCCTCTGTAGGCTGAAAACTTTTATTTCCATTAAAAGACTTGGCATCCTTTTGTTCCTAAGACATTGCCCTGTCGTTATTTGTATAGATATCCAACTTCATATTGAGATCTGATGTAGCTAATGTGTTTCTTTAAAGTGATCCTTTAATTTTTGTGAGCAGTGTATTTGCAGTGATGTCTAGAAGGAATGAATGCCTTGTAAGTTTTACTCTGGGGAAAAAAAGGTCCAGTGCGCCTGTTTCAGGAACTAGAAGATTGTCAGATCAGAGGAGAGTTTCAGATGGCAGGTTTTGGAGTTAGACATCTCTCCTCTGATTGGCTAACAGCAACGTGACTCTACCACTGACTTTGCTCTGCAACGTTGATGTTTTATCTCCACAAATAACACAAGCCTGGAGGAGTTCTGCTGTGTGGTGGAGTTGCTAATGCTAACGGTTAGCTTCTACTAGCCGAGACGTTCTCTGCTGTTTCCTGGACGCTAAACCAACAACAGCCTTCCCCGTCGTGAGTAAAGATGGGTGAGTCCATGAATGTTAAGTGACAGTGTGACGTAGATCTGTCAGGATTTTCTAATTCTATTGTTTCACCTAGAGTCTATTTTCTATCAGAAGCTAATGCAGGAGATAGGTGTAGGAGACTATTTTCATGTTCAGCCTGCATGAAAAACTCAGAGTGACTGATCATTTTCAAAAATAATAAGTAAAAATGATTTTTCAGTGAAAGACAGACACAAAGGCATTTTACAACTCACATTAATAAAACAAAAAACAGGAGCATTGGACCAAGAATTTGAATGAAGCTAAAATCTTAAAAAGATTCAGTTTGTGCATCTTTTGTATGGAGAATTCTCTGCAGAGCCAAGGTTTTACAGTACTTATGACACGTCTGTTAAATATCACAAATTTAAGTTTATAGAAATGATCGACTTACTCTGAAATCTGTGAAACTTTCTAGAACCACATATTTCAGTTGTCTGTATTTAACATCAGTCCTGATCTGCTGACTGTGTGATGAGGATGACATGTTTGCTGCAATCATCTAATAAACACAACTGATGGAAAAAGGTTCCACACTCCAGCCTCTGTCCTAAATCTTTATTCATCTCACTCAGTTCTTGATTGTTGTGTAGCAACTCAAACTCACCACATGAACTGTGGCCCATTTCACTGTTTTTGTTTTTGTCTACTTCACTTGTCAAATACAGAAATATAGTTGTCGGTGCAGCTGTAGTAGTGATGGAAGGAAGGTAATAAAATATTTCAGTCGCCATCACTCCCCCTGCTGCTGCAGAGCTGTGCCTGAACTGTCACACAAGGATCCGCTCCAGGATGTGTGACGTCAGTAAAGTTAGGGCCATAAAGTGGCGCTCTGGCTGTGGGACGTGCTTCAGAGTGAGGAGGAGGCCACTCGACTCTACTTCACCCCGTCCTTGAGGACGTTTTATACAACCTGACAGATTTGTTGTGTGTTTGGCCATAGATCAGAGACTTTTAGCAGCTTTTGTTCATTCAACAAGTGACCAGCAATAAATGTAGGGATTTTAGAGCAAATGCTTGTTAATTCACAGAGATTCTAATTAAAGTGCCACCAGCAAAAGGAATCAAAGCAGCTGCCTGAAGATTTAGTGAAGCTTTAGGAGATAATGCAGACAAACTGAAACTAGCATATGACTGTATCACTTTAAAACAGGCATATTATGACTTAAAAAAGATATAATGGTTCTATAGTCCATACAAAACATTTTTAAGAAGTTCTTTGCACTAAATCCCTCTCGTATGAAGTGATTTCAGCAGTTCAATTCTTGACAGTTTCAGTACCTTCCAAAATGAACCTTTTCAAGGCTCTGTTGCTTTAACAAAAACAAGCTGGAGTTGGCCACACCCACTCATCCACTGCTCTCGCTGCTATAAGCTGAGAGGCTCTGATATCGGGGAATGGCTCGAAGTAGAGCCGCTGCTGCTCCAGCCTGGAGAAGTGGCTCTATTCAAATTTCCCCGTTTGTGATGTCACAAATGGGAAAGTTTTGAAGCGACTAATTTTAGGGATATAATTCCTAAAACATTGACAGAAAACAGATGGACAGGGTTTTTTTTACATTTGGAGTGTTTAGAGAGGCAGCAGAGACCCACATTGCAGCACTAAAGGATGCAAAAGGTGAGTTTTGCATAATATGTCCCTTTAATACACTATTCTGGTGCTTCTTCACACAGGATAACCCTCTATGATCTCCATGAAGGACACAAACTATTAGGAATGTGGATGGATTGTAGCAAATTTGACCATCAGTGTGAAGACACAGCTACTCCCTTCAAACAGCTATTTCCTGCTACTTCCAACATCCATAAGACAATCTCCTGTACATGCCCTGGGGACTTGTCCTAGACACTAGAGAACCTCACCACGCTTCACGACTGTGATGGAATCAGCCTGAGCCTGAGACCAGCAAGGCTAGTCTGGCCTCTAAGCTCAACAACCACTTGGGCCATGCATTATGGATACACTGACAATAAACAACAACGAAAATTACTTCCATTAATTGTAATTTCTGTCTTAAAGACAATCAATAAACTGTGCCACCCTTAGTTTTCTGTCTGAGTGATCATTTTTCATGTAAGTACAGACAGAAAAGCAGGAGTTTTCATCTTGAATAAAGTCCCACATTGCTTTGAAAGTGATTATAAATCAACAAATAGTTTTAGATTTACATTTTCAAAAATCTTGACAACTATTAATGTAGTTGCATTAACTATCAGTTTACCTAAACACCAACATGGAGAGAAGAGCAAAGATATGCAACAGGATGCATGAGACGAAAAAAAGAGGATCCTGTAATGAAAATGTTTACTAATTTAATAACCTCATGTCTAAGAAAGCACTAAAATATCCTGTTTTGTTCAGCTCTACATGTGAAACCTATCTGCACTGGCTGGGAGGAATTAAAACATTGCATTCTTGTAAACTTGGGTATAACTCAGATGAAGATGAGGTCAGCTTTAACAGGATGCTGTTGGAAAAAACATTTTTATCATCATTTTGCTGCTGAGAATCTGCGTAGAAAACATTTAAGTTTAAGGCGGACATTGCTGGGAAAACGTCATCCCAGGGTGAAGTCAGTTTCTTCAAATTTGTTGCATGAAAAAACAAAACAGTTTGAAAACCCAGTAGAAAATGAAAAATGTGTAGCCTGACAACTGCTTGAGTCAGCAATTAGGAAAATGGTAGCATCTAAATGAAAAGTCGAGGCCAGGACAAGGATCAGGGTGTCGCCGGGCTTTCTGAGGAGAGGATTTAGGCAGAACCTGATCCAAGTAAAAAGATGTTTTAAACGTTGGAGGCTAAAAAACTGATTTTTCAGCAGAACAGAAGAGAAGTGGATCGCTTTAGGAGTGACTCATAGGACCCTAAATGAATTATCTCTTCAAACCCACAGAAACATTAAAGCAGGACATGGCTTTAGGATTTTACCATTTTTAAGGACATCTAAGGTCAATTCAGAGTCTCCATTTAACTAAACTCATATGAGTTTGGTTTGTGGGAGGAAAATGGAGAACCCACAGAATGCCCACCAACAAAGGCCCCAACAAAGAGTCAAACTCGCAACCCTCTTGCTGACAGCAGAATCTCCACCATGCATCCTATGGTGTGCATTGTGAAGCTATCCTGTTGAGTTTCTCTGTTAAAATGTGTTCTGAAGTTAAATCTGGTTTGGTGATCACGATTAAGGAAGCAGACTGCAGCACCAGGTATGTCAGCTCCGTTTTTCTAAGTGCAACAGAGACCGATCAGGTACTCTGAAGTTGCAAGTGCGGTATTCTGGCCACAGAGGGCGGTGGGGGTCTGAGTGACATTTCATTAACCCTGTAAAGGGTCATTTTAGCACATACTGGCTCAAGAACATGATTTAAAAATATGAAAAATTTGCATAGTATGGCTTTAAGTCAGGTCCTGAAGATTCTCTGTGATCCTTTAAGAGCTTTATGTACCTCCTGCACAGAAAAAGGAACAGTAGCTATGTTTACATGGGCACAAGTAATCGGAATGAATGCCCTATCAGATCAAAAATTCTTCATGTAAACATGTCAATTGGAATATTCTGATCCGATTCGACCTGATCCGAATGAAATTTCATTCCGACTGAGAGAGGTGGTTTTGTCTGATCGTCAATCTGATTGACGTCCATGTACACAGCCATTCGGATTGTTGGAGAAAAATAATGCCCACAAAGAAGAAAAAGTAAAACAACACATAAAACAGTTTAATAAAAGATCCATAAGAGAATAAAAATTAACCAACATTAAAAGCCAGGTCAAAGAAATGCGTTTTGAGTTGTGCCTTAAAAGCATCCAAACTCTGAGATGACCTGAGCTGCAGAGGAAGGTTATGCCAAAGCTTTGGACCGGCCACAGAAAATGCTCCATCACCTCGCGTCTTAAGGCGAGCATTTGGAATCGACAGCAAGGACTGGGAACCTGACCTCAGATTCCTGGCAGGAGAGTAAGTTGACAATAAGTCATCAATGTAAGGTGGGGCCAGACCATGAAGAGATTTAAAAACAAAGAGCAGTAGTTTGAATTGAATCCTATACTGGGCCGGTAACCAGTGGAGGGAAGCAAGCACTGGGGTGATGTGATCACGCTTCCTAGTACCTGTTAAAAGACGAGCTGCTGCCTTTTGCACCAATTGCAGACGATTTAGAGACGAGTGGTCAAGGCCATAATAAAGGCAATTGCAGTAGTCCAGCCGGCAAGAGACAAACAAATGAATAACCTGTTCAAAGACAGCCATCGGCAAATATTGTTTGACTCTTGCCAGTTGCCTCAGATGATAAAAACCAAACTGGACCACTGCACTTATCTGCCTGTCATATTTAAAGGAACCATCCATAAAGAAGCCAAGGTTTTTCACATAAGGTTTTATAAAATCAGAAAACGGACCAAGGGGACTTACGACGCCCCTTAACTGGTCTCCACAACCAAAAACCACAACCTCGGTCCTTAAGTCATTCAGTTTCATGAAGTTAATTGACATCCACTGTTTAACATCTTCCAAACATGAATTTGGAGTTAGTGGTAAATAAATCTGAAGGTCATCTGCAAAACAATGAAAAGTAATGTTTGGCAAAGATGGAGGCAAGGGGCAAAATATATAGAGAAAAAAGTGCAGGCCCCAGAATGGAACCCTGGGGAACCCCACTATCAACGGGTGCCACTTGAGATTTAAACTTCCCCAAATGCACAGAAAAAGATCTGTCCTGTAGATAAGACTGAAACCATTTAAGAACGGTTTCCCTTATTCCAACACAAGACTCTAGTCGAGACACCAGAATATCATGATCAATAGTGTCAAATGCAGCAGATAAGTCCAGCAGCATTAAAGCAGCAGAATTACCAGCATCACTGATCATCAGTAAATCATTAACCACTGGTAAAAGAGCACTTTCAGTGCTATGTCGTGCCTTAAAACCTGACTGAAATCTGTCAGAAATGCAATGCATGGTTAAATAATCCTGCAATTGAGAATGAACCACCTTTTCTAGAACTTTTGACAAAAAACTAAGTTTGGAAATAGGTCTATAGTTAGAAAGACAAGTTGAATCCAGACTTGGCTTTTTTAAAAGGGGATTCACCACAGCTTGTTTAAAACACAACGGAACACAGCCTGAGGTGAGAGAACAGTTGATTAGTCTGTGCACAGCAGAAGCAATACTGTCAAAGACCTGCTTAAACATGCGAGGAGGAATACAATCCAGAGGACAAAGAGAAGGTCTCAAATGATGGACAATGTCAGATAATTCCTCTAAAGCAGTGGTACTCACTCCTGGTCCTGGAGAGCCGGTATCCAGCATGTTTTCCTTGTTTCTCTACTCCAACACACCTAATTCAGTGGTTGAATCACCTGTGCAGCAGCTCATCAGGCTCTTCAAGAGCCTGTTGATCACCTGCTGATTGAAATCAGGTGCGTTGAAGCAGAGTTAAAACTAAAACATGCTGGATACCGGCTCTCCAGGACCAGGAGTGAGTACCACTGCTCTAAAGAGACAGGTTGGAAGTCATAATGAAATGCTATATAAACTGTTTAAGAGTCAGTTTAAAAATAACACGACGTTTCAACTCAGGCACCTTAGTGTTCCTAATAACAGCAACAACACAATGGTCACCTGAGTCATTAGAAAAGACACACAGAGATGAACATTTATGAGGAACATTTGTCAGAATCAGGTCAATGAAGGTAGACTTTTCAGGTCCGAGTGGGTAAATTGATCATCTGGGGAGCATTCGTCTTTACTTCTGCAAACATGTTGCATCTTCAGGGCTGTAGGCTGTTCCTGCTGTCTGATGTTTAGAAAAAAACATGAAAAAGACAAATACTATTCAGCCTTAGGACCTGCAGTGTGAATGTAGCCTCAATAGTGCTGGGAGGGTGATTGAGGACAGGTGAGCTGATTACAGGTGCAGGACAGGTGTGACCTGAAGGCAAACTGAGGGAGGTGGTGTGTAATGAGAACACAAGAGGAACAGATTACTTAAAATTGGGATGGAAGACTGCATGTGTGTTTTAGACATTCTTCTACCAACCATCATGGACCTGCTGTGTGTTTATAGATGTAACCGTGTTGTCAGCTTCACTGAGATTCTCTTTTCTAAACAGACAGGGTTGTCTCTGGCTAGAAGAACACAAAGCACAGATGCACACCTAAATGAGCTGCCAGAGGTATAATTTATTCTGCAACTTCCTGAACAGTTGAATTACCCATCAAGCATCTGGCAGAGCAGCTCCGAGCCAGCTGACAGGGAGCCGATTCTCAGTCAAACCTGCAGCATGTTCTGGAAAATCTACTTCAGGCACAACAAGATGAGCAGATTTTAATTAGACTGCCAGAGACGTCCCTTCCTGACTCTCTAGCTCTGATGTTGCTGCACACGGAGCTTCGTTTCCACCTGTAAAAAAACACAGAAAAGATTTATTGTTGGTCTGTTATAAGCATTAATCACCACGTATTTGTTATGAAGTGAACCGGTTACATCATGTAAAAAATGAATGCAATGAGAGATGAATGTCAGCCGACAGATTTGGCTCTTATTCTCAACAGATTCACATATTTTGGAGTCTGAGTCTGTCCAGTCTGAGGAGACCCGGAGCTTGGCTGCATGATCTCCAAACATATAAAGTCTGGGTGGTTTATTCCATGTGTGCATGTATTGGGTGGTTTTATGCACGAGTGTGCTGTTGTATATCTGAGCAGCAACTCAGGCCCCAGATTGCCCCGGGGATCTTCATCATTCCCCTCCAAACACATACACCCTCGCTCTCTCAGCTGTGAAGACTAGGTCATCATCACTCCGCCCTTCATCCAGTGACTCATTCGCTGAATATTCCATTTTCCTCTTTCTCTCCCAGAGGCTAAAGCTATCTGTTTTATTTAGCTCTAAAACAGCTGTGGGGTAACCCCTTTTTGTGTTTGTTTCAGCAGAAACATCACGGCTGCACTTCGTAGTCACACACAATCACAACAGCATTGTTTTACCTCATTTGTGATGAACGTGCATGAACGTAAATTGAGTTTATGTCAGACATAATGTTCGGATTTGATTTGAGTTAGTTAGGAAGGTCCAGCCAGTGGCTTAAAGAAAGCACATGTAGTCGTAAAAATCACAATCAGAGGTGAACACACAAGCTGGCACATCTGTGCCCTCAGTAACGATCCAAGCAACGGTTACCTCAGCCAAACTGCAGGATCTTCTCTCCGTTTCCAACTAGTGTGTAGCACGCAACTCCAACCACCTGTGAAAGTCATTAGCTCACAGCAGATTGGTTCCATATGTAGAGATGCACTCCCACCAGTGGTGTGTCACATAAAATGGAAATCTTGGCATGAAATTTTGTAAAAAAAAAAAAAAAAAAAAAAAAGGAGGGTAAAACAGTGAGAAAAGCATAGCTGGACAGCAAGTCATTGAAAGCAGAGGGCTTCACACTTTCTCCAATAATTTGACTTTAATAAAAGAGGATGAAACTTTGAGTGAAACATCCCTCAATGCTTTTAATCCAGTAGGTCTGAAACCTGTCTCTACATGTGCAATAAAGAAATCTGATCTGTGGTTTGGTTAACTTAAAACACTCAAAACATCAACAAAGATGTTCATGACATCTTTTTCTGTTGAGCTTTTGTTTGCAGAGATAACTTTGATAATACGCAAAAAATAGGGATGTTTGATATTATCGGGCTACCATTAAAGAAAGTAACACAGAGCAGTTTCCTGCTCCTCCGCCCTACTGGTTGAAAGTGGAATTACAACTATCATAAACAACCTGCAGCTGCCTGCTGTAGCTAGCGCTAACGAGCTAACACTAATATGAGCCAAGTCTTACTAAATAATACACAAATTAAGAAGATCCACACTGTTGGACAAACAATATTATTACTTATTTATTACTTATTATTACAGTAGGTCACTATCATGTAATTGTCACATGTGAGGTTCATTTGTTTTTTGTCTTTATGGGTCATTCTTAAGTAAAACTTCATAGTAAAGGTGATTATTCAGCCATTCATGCTTTATGAAATTAAATTAAAGGTGTGGTTCACTGAAAAGCCATTTTTAATTATTATTTCTGATTAAAATATGTGACTGAGTTTTTCATGCAAGCTGAACATGAAAAAAGTAGCCTGACAAGCTATGTTATTTATATGTGGATATATAGTCTGGCCACAACCTATTGACGGCTCTCAGTTGTGGGGCGGGATCTACGGTTGTCTTTCAAACTGTCTCTGCATGCTATTGGATAACAAACAACGTGACGTACTCACCGCTATGGATGTCAGTTCGCCATACTCTGTCAAAGAACATGCAAATACATCCTTTTTCTAAATAAAGGACTTGAGTACCTCTACCTGCTCTTAACTCAGAAAAAAGCCCAAGTCTAAATAGTCCAAAATTGATACCAAAGTCATTTCAAATGAGCCGTCGCCATCTTAGTTTCACTCAGTCACAGTAACATCCCATCCACCAAACCAATAGAGCACTGTGATTGGCCAGCCACCAGACTGGCCGTGGCTGTAGAGGTTTCAATGGAGCGTGGCTAGACCAACATGCAGAGCAAAGAAGTCATTTTGCTTCTGTAACAGATGGTCTAGATTTCTAGACTATGAAAATAGACTTTTACACCTATCTGCTGCATTAGCTTCTGATAGAAAATATACGATGAAACCCTAGGTCTATAGAAAATCCTGACAGATCTATGTCACACTGTCACTTAGCATCCATGCACTCACCCATCTTGACTCACGACGGGGAAGGCTGTTGTTGGTTTAGGTCCAGGAAACAGCAGAGAACGTCTCAGCTAGTAGAAGCTAACCGTTAGCATTAGCAACTCCTCCACACAGCAGAACTCCTCCAGGCTTGTGTTATTTGTGGAGATAAAACATCAATGGTCAGTGGTAGAGTCACGTTGCTGTTACCCAATCAGAGGCGAGATGTCCAAATATCAGGAAATAAGCCTCCAAATCGTGCCGTCTGAAGCTCAGCTCTGACCTGGCTCACTTCTAGTTCCTGAAAGAGGTGCACCGAAGCTTTTATTCCCCAGAGTACGACTTACAAGGCATTCATTCCTACCAGAGGCCTTAGCAAATGCGTTGATTAATCGAGTGAACTAAACCTTTATTGGAATGTTTTAATATTTGTTTTTAGGAATTCAAAAAACAAAACTCTGAACTGAAATATATCATAAACACCTGCAGCAAACTGAAGGTTTTAGGGTAAACACACCTCTCTTCTCCTCTGCAGAATCAGTTCCCAGTAGGACAATATAATACTTTATGAGCATACGTGCACCAGTTAACTTTCCCCCCTGCCCCTCATCTTTGTTTGGATTATATTGTATGTTCTTTTTTTTTTTACACAAACATCCACACAATGTAGAGAAACTGTCAACACACAGCAATATTTAGTTTCCACCTAATGATGGTTTGGCAGACAGCTGCCTGCACAGATGATGTTAATCTGATCATCATCATCTCTGGTAACTGCTCTTACTCAGGATGTGACACATCGGCACAAATAAATAACAAAGTTCTGCTGTTTGGAAATATTCTCCCACAGCTGTGAGAAATTCATCTTTTTGCTGGCATTAGATCAACTGTGTTTGATAAAAAAAGTCTAACCCTGATCCAGCGGGACCTTTAACAATAAAAAAAATCACATTGAGTTTGTTTTAAAGCGCACCTTTCGTCAACTGGGAGCCTTTATCTCCCATGAGCTCTGACTTCCTGGTGGAAATGTTATTAAGAGAAAACTTGTGATTTTTTTTATCAGCAGTTTATTTGTTCAGAATGTGTCTTTAGTTTAGAGCTCCTTATTTTAATATTACACCAAACATTCACGATGCACAAAATCTGGAGGGAAAACATCTGCAGCCAAGACATGCTTGACAGATGAAAATCAAAGAGCTGTTTTAGATTTGAACCCTGCAAATATCTGATCCAAAAATAGTTGTTTGATTAGGATAAAAAAAATGACAGATGCACTAGGCTTAAATTAAACTACTTACTTTATGCACCAATGCTTTATGATTAGCTCAGTTTGTTCGGTTTGTCTCGTCTCCATCAGCTCCAAAAATACAGGTCATAAAATGTTTGGGTGTTATTTGGTTGCTAATGCGAATGCTTATGCATTAAAAAGCCTTTATTATTGTTCACCAGTTAATATTTTATTTCTATCAGCATTTTTGATTAGCTAGACCAGCCACACAAAAAATACACCACATTCAGCTAGGTAATGACCGATGAACTTTGACTCACGCAAAACGAGTATGAAAATGTTGCCTTTTAGACTAAAGGTATCCACAAAAACAGAAAACCTCTAACCTAGATAAAGCTAACAGTAAAATTGATAACAAAGCATTTTCTAAATGAATCTAAAAGACTGGGGAGCAGATGATAACTGAACTGAAACATGGGGGAGATGAAGAGACTCGGGAAGACTACAAGTCATTGGCAGTTCTAGGGGCAGGGCCACAGGGTCATTGGCCCCTGCTAATATCTGATTGGCCCCTGAAGTGTCCCTGGGTGTTTCTCAATCTCAAGGAATCTCACCTTGATGCCTTGGTCCCGCCCCAGTTGCCTAGGAGATACGTCATCAGAAACCGTTGCTTAGTAGTTGCAGCTTTGGTGGCTAGCAGGTACTAACTCACTTACACATTTGATTTAACCAATATATACACAATTAACAAAGTAAAAGGCTCGATATTAAAACTTAATATTACTATGATGGGAGGGACATCAACAGGGTGCGTAATCAGGGGGCGGGCTCTGGCCGGCCGCGGTCACGTGAGACAAGTCTGTTTCATTTAACCGTTTTCTTTCACCAAGGCAGGCAAGGCAAGGCGAGGCTCCTTGAGCTTGAGAAACACCCACTGTTACTTGTCTGTCCTTTGTGTGATGATCAGGTTATAGGTGGATGCAATTAAAAATCCAAACACTAGCAGCACTAATGAGTCAAATAGGAATTTGAGTATTTTTAGTCACCCACAAACAAACTTTAAACTGATTTGTGGCTTTAAAAACAGAATACAATGCTGAAATTCCTTAAATGCTGTGTGTTTGTTCGTTTTCCTCCGCTTATTTGGGTCCGGGTCGCGGGGTAGCATCTCAAGTAGTGCATCCCAGACAGCCCTCTCCCCAGCTACCTCCACTAGCTCCTCCGGCAGGACTCCAAGGCATTCCTGGGCCAAATTGGAGATGTTCCTGCTCCAACGTGTCCTTGGTCGACCCGGGGACCTCCTGCCGGCAGGACATGCCTGAAACATCGCCCCAGGAAGGCGTCCAGGCAGCATCCTGACCAGATGCCCGAATCACCTTAGCTGGCTCCTCTCGATGTGGAGGAGCAGCGGCTCTACTCCGAGTCCCTCCCGAATGTCTGACCTCCTCACCCTATCTCTACGGCTGAGTCCGGTCACCCTCAAGAGGAAACTCATTTTGGCCGCTTGTATCTGCAATCTTGTTCTTTCGGTCACTACCCAAAGCTTATGACCATAGGTGAGGGTTGGGATATAGATCGGCCTTGCCTTCTGGCTCAGCTCCCTCTTCACCACGAGACCGGTTCAGCGTCCGCATCACTGCAGACGCTGCTGCAATCCACTTGTCGATCCCTTGCTCCCTTCTTCCCTCCCTCATGAACAAGACCCCAAGATACTTAAACTCCTCCACTTGTGTCAGGACCTCTCTCCCGACCCGGAGTTGGCAAGCCACCCTTTTCCGGTCGAGAACCATGGCCTCGGATTTGGAGGTGCTGATCCTCATCCCTGTGTGTGTTTTTCTATGTACAGTTAAAATGCATTTAAAATTGCATTAAAGTGTTTCAACATGGTGAGTGTTGAACAGGGGGAGGGGGTCTCGCGGAAATGTCTCCCACATTGGGTAAGCGGCCCACCGGGACGATGCCAGATATGCCAGATGGCCAGTCCACCCCGGTGGTGAAATGTACCAAAAGCTTTGGGATTGTTATTGTTACTCTAAACCTATATAACTATACTCTATCTATATTGTGGCCCCTTGATGGCCCCAGTCAGAAAAATCCTAGGTCCACCTCTGCTACACGTGATGATAAAACTGGTACCGGGAAACAGCAAGGACACAACGGGAGAGGCAAGAACATGGAAGGAGACAGAGGACATGTCAGTCTCAAATCACTTTAGGGCTTCATGCAAGAAAGTGAACAAGTGCTGCAAGCTCCCTTCATAAATGTTCTAGTACGTTTTAGAGGTTATTTCCTCTCTTTATGCCTCACCTCTGCACCCAAACGTCCCAAAATTCTGCCAGCTGTTCCTAAGAATATGACCAACGTGGCAGAGTTTAAACAGAACTGACAGAAACCTGGCAGATTATGAGCTTCGTCCCGTTGAGGGGACCCATTATTCCTCTTAGTTTGTGGTCTCATCCAGAGCACGGCTCAGATGGCGACCAAACTGTGCTCCATTAATCTCAGCTCCCACATGTGAAACTGTCTCTGAGTCGTGGTGACACTGACCACAGCTGTAAGGAGAACAGCTGCACAGAACAGGCCTCGTTCTCAGAAAGATTCTTCTGCTCAAGCACAAACTCTTCTACTGAACAGAAAATGAGGAAAAAGTGCAAAATCAGATGCAAAGTGGGCCTGAAACCATCCTCCTCATTAACAATCCATCAGAGAGGATTAAGTGTAAAAGCGGTCAGATTTTTATGTTTTAACACACGGGGCTTTGAGATTGTAGGTTTTTATTTCTTACCAGTTTAAAAGCTTTCTCCTCTAGTAGTCGTGTGTTTTAGTTAATCTGCCTGTAACAGTCGGTGTCCCAGAGTAACGGAGAACTAACAGTTTAAAGGAAAGCTGCACGGCACAACGAGGACCAGGCCAAATGTCTGATAGCTGAGCTGAGAGTCCATGAACAGAAATCTTTTTTTTTTTTTTGTTATTCCGCTGTGGATAATGGGCTGCAATGAAAAACAGCTGCTGCTGATGTTGATCATTTACAGGTAATACGATATAATTAATGTATTATAATGAAATATTATCTCAATTAAAACTAAAAATAACATTTTAAATCATTCCCCAAAAAAATTCCAAGTGTTTTTTTTAGTCTGAAGAAATTAAATGTTAGAATTTTGCCAAATATTTTTGATTTGAGGGATTTTCTTCGAGATGTGTTTATAGACAACGTTGTAATTATAAGAATCTGTATAAGCGCCCCCCTTCTTGTGGTCGCTGTGTGTTTCCAGGAGTTGGAGGATTTACGGTTTTGGGGAAACTTTTCAGACAACAGATTAAACGCCACAAAGTCAGTGACTCCACATGGAAGTTAAAGAGCAAATAGCAAAGCTAAAACAGTATGAAGCCTGCAAAAATTTAACTTTTTGACAATATTAAAACAATTAAATATATAATTTTTACTTGTAATAATTTAGATTTGCTAGGATTGTTTGTTTTCTAGGATCCTGCTTAATTATCTGTCATTATTTCATGACTCTGAGCAAACTCGAAGACCCCCAGAGTTAAGACCTGATAAAACATCTGCTCCAACAGACATTACACTGATTAGGACTTAGTTAAAATGTGATAAATCTAGGGCTGAACTGGGTTTAAAGCCAGAGTAAATCATCTGGCTGTATCTCAGTTCATTTTAAGATAACCTGAAACAAAACCTTTCAAATGTCACATCATAAAAACAGATTTCAGGTTTATTTAGATCATCTGCTTTGAAACAAATAATCACTTTTGCATCATAATATCAGTAACAGACCTTCTGTGAGAGTCCAGAGTATTCTGTTAGGAACAAAGAAGGATGAAGACTGAAGGAGCCCGAGGAAAAGAAGAGAGAGCACCTGATCGATGAGTGGAGATAAAGCTTAATTAGACAGGAGTGTTGATGAGAGGATAGGCAGCAGGTGTGTGTGTGGTGGGATGAGGCTGCTGCTATCTGACAGTACCCCCTTCCTCCTCCATGACCGGCTTCAGATGATCAGGCGCGGCGAGCATGGAGGTCCTGGATGAGGGAAAGGTCCAAGATAGATCTGTCTGGTTTCCAAGAGCGTCTCTCAGGTCCATAACCCTCCTGATCCACGAAGTACCGCCTCCAGCGGGCGTCTAGAATGTACCACACTGTGCACACAGTCTCTCCATCAACGATGCTGAGGATGAGACTGCTGTTATCTGACAGAAAGTCTGTCCTCGTCCATCTAAGGACACCTGTCAGGACACTCAGAAAGCGTTCAGGCTCTTTAAATATGTCAGAGAATGCAGGCTGACGTAAAACTGCCTTTGGAGCTTGGAGAAGAATAGAATACAACTCAATTTTTCTACTGAAATTATATTTGAAGTCAGTTTGAATGACAACGGGTGTCAGAATACCTTCTACTAAAAAAGAAAACTACTAAAAAGAAAACTACTAAACAAACTACTCGTCCAAAAGCACCAGTTTTAGGTCCATGGATCATTTGGTTCTGGGCTACAGAGACAGAATAAAACAAGAAAATTCCTGAAGACATTTTGAAGTGGCGTGCCAGCTGGGTGTGAGATTGTAGGGTGCAAAAGAACTATGTCAAATCCACTAGGCAACCTTTTCATATTTTCAAATCATGTTCTTGAGCCAGTATGACCCTTTATAGGGTTAATGAAATGTTACTCAGACCCCCACCACCCTCTGTGGTCAGAATACTACATTTGCAACTTCAGAGTGGCGGTCCGCTCCCTGCTGGACTTAATAAAAAGGAGCTGACATGCCTGGTGCTGCAGTCTGCTTCCTGCATGTTTCCAGCATGTTTTAGATCATGAACACAGCTGATTTGTTTGATTTAGTGATGAACCACTCCTGTAGACACTAATGAAGGCTGAGGAGACATTTCAGCAGTTAAATTAAGATGTTAAAAAGATGAACGCACAGCGAGGAGATAAGTTTCACCTTCGCTAACAAACACTAGGGGGTGCTAAAACAAGCCAAAACTGCCAAGTGTTCCTTTAAAGTATCCTGCTCTACCATTATGAATGAGAAAGGAGTGTGATTGTATAAAAACACGATATGGAATCAGTAGCCAAGAGTTAGTGAATGGCCCTGCGCTTATCCCTATGTATTTCAGAGGGAGGCCCCTAATAAATAAATAAATAAACAAACAAATAAACAAACCCTCCATCCATCCATCCATCCATCCATCCATCCATCCATCCATCCATCCATCCATCCATCCATCCATCCATCCATCCATCCATCCATCCATCCATCCATCCATCCGGCAACTTTTTCAACTCACCAAATTCATGTCTGTTCTTAGTTTTGGGAGCTACTTCTATTTTGCACTGGACTTCGAGCCAACCTGTAATTGAATGCAGGTTTCACACCAGGATGCAGCAATAAGCTCACAACCTGCTGTTGGTGTGCAAGCCACTTAAACTGTTCCGGCCAATCAAGACAAGGACACAATCTGGAGGGAAACTAGAACTGAACTTGCTTCCTACAGGTACCATCAGAATATCACAATTTTGGTTAAACAAGAGAAAGCCAGACAGGTTTCAAAAATATCTGCGTTGAGAATTGGGTTATAGTGGATCCATGTAGACACCTCAGGGAATGTTGGAAACAGATATAAAGTTTTATGTTGCACATCTTGAAACTTAAAAACCTGTTTTAGTATCATGAACACAAACAAATTTATGATCCAGTTTGTTTTCTCCAAAACGACGTCGTGTTCCCTCCTTCTGAGAAACGGTTACTCAGCTATCAAGCCAAATCCAAACAGCAGGGAGAAACAATTAGAAGTCAGAACACTTTGTCACTTTGGAACCTAAAGAGGAATGATGCAAAGGGAGGATTTAACACGTTTGTTTGGAGAAGTTGTGCAATGTCTATTTGAAGAAGATAACTGTAATTGTTCTTACTTTATTAGGATCGTGTGTGAGAGGATAGAGAGATAAAACCAAGCATCACCACTTCAGGAATGAAGACTACCGATGTTGACCGTATGATGCTTGAGCAGGAACACCTGAGGTCATATAAAACAGGTTTATGAGCCAGCAGGAGACCTGTGAGACCTGCTTACAGAGGATGAGGAG
The DNA here is from genome assembly GCA_006937985.1 of Aphyosemion australe. Taxonomy (NCBI): domain Eukaryota; kingdom Metazoa; phylum Chordata; class Actinopteri; order Cyprinodontiformes; family Nothobranchiidae; genus Aphyosemion; species Aphyosemion australe. Next base: position 521,443 of record SSNS01000101.1, on the reverse strand, counting down.
TAAGTGGTGTCATCACATGGCTGTTCAGTGAAACAATAAGATGCAATGTGGCAACACTTACCCGTTATCGTCTATACGTAAAAAAGATGTCAGCATCTTTAACTTATTCAGTTATCCTTACAAATGGAAATCTTTAAATATACTTCATGCAAATAAAGATATCAATAATTTAAACAGGCTTTGACATGGTGTCCATCTTGAGAGAAGTGTGGCTTTAATTAGAACCAAAAGCACTTTTAAAGGCTCTTGTTTGCCAGATCTTGGCGCCTGTGAGCCCAGCACAGCCTGCAATTTGTGTTTCATCTGCACCATCTGAAAAACACTGCTTCAGGCATGTTGTAGAAGGAAAAAATAAAAGTAAAAGCAAGACAGAAAAACAAACGGACTTGGGCAAGCAGTTCATTATCTATGGCTGTGGAGATAAAATGCAAACGTTAACAGTTGTCACTGTAATAGTTTTTGGAAATGGGGATTTTTGAAAATCATGTATTAAAATCATAAAAGCTGCTAGAACTTGAAGCTTTCTGAGGGATGCTGCTCACACTCTGATCTTACTGGTCCTCACGGTAAAATAATTATCTCAATTTTTGACGGAACCCTCTGATTACCATCATGGGTTTAAAGATAATCTTATAAGATTCCTGCTGTGTGTGGTGTGTTGAGAGTGCTCTGGTCTGTTGTGAAAAGCCATCAGGACCGCTCCAATCACAAATCAGGGATATTTAACATTGGATTGTCTTGGCCGGATATCAAGTACAAACAATTCCCAGCCAGCACACATAGGTAGGCCCCATATGGGGCACACATTCGGCTTGCCCATATAGATCCCATATGGGGCCCACCTATGTGTGCTGTCTGGGAAGTGTGCTGCCTGTTGAATGTGACATCTAGACAATCAGAAAGCAAGATGATGGAAGCACGCTGCATGGTGTGAGGGGACCTCAAGTCCTTGTCCTCCTCCACCATGTTTGCTTACTTCGAAGTCACGCTTCATCGAGAGGTTTTGCAAAATTTCCCGTCTGACTGGGAATGTTCACGAGTTAAGTCACTTTGTGTGTGGTGTGTTGTCTTTGCCACACACAGGACCAAAACCTGCATATGATTGTTTTATCACCACGTGTAGGGCCTCTCATGTTTTGAAAATTACCTAACATCGTTAAAATTGAACCAGGCCTAGCTTGCTTAAGTTGCAAGTGCAAAGGGTAATGCCAGTGCAGCCTGTGATCTTCTTTAGCAGGATTTTTGTGATGTTTCAGCCCGTAATAACTCAAAAATACAAAACAGAAATGGTTGTAAATGTTTAACTAAAACTACAACCACTCTGGAAGGGGGTCTGATTCGGTGTCCTATGTGTTGTTGCTGTTGCTGGATCTTTCAGCAGCTTTTGATACTGTGGATCATCAGGTACTGCTAAACCACCTTCACTCTTGGGTTGGTCTGTCAGGGACTGTATTGAACTGGTTTCACTCTTATTTGGCAAACAGAGTGTTTAGTATGCAGCTGGGTGCCTGTGCATTGCCCTTGCTTCCCCTGAATTGGGGGGTGCCACAGGGCTCTGTCCTGGGGCCACTCCTTTTCACCACATATCTGTTACAGTTGGGGAAGATCTTTGAGCGTTTTAACATCGGCTACCATATCTAAGCAGACGACTCCCAGATCTACAGTATGTGGCGATTGATGGAGCAGACACTTTTCAGCGCTTAACTGGTTGTCTTGCTGCAGTGAAGGGGTGGCTGTGTGCTAACTTCCTGAAACTAAATGAGGCAAAGACATCTATTTGACCCAAGAAATCTAACCCGCACATCGTTGGTTCTGAATTTTCCAGCTTTTGACCTCCAGCAGCAGTGTGTCACCAGTCTTGATGTCAAGCTGGATGCTGGACTTACAATAGTGCTACAGATAAATGCAGTGGTGAGGGCATGTTTTATTCCAATTGCAATGTTTAACTTGTCTGAAATCTATTTTGAAACGGCAGCGTTTAGAATCTGTAATTCATGCCTTCATCACTTCTTGATTAGATTATGCAACTTCTTTAGTTGTCGGTGCGTCTGCCTCGGCCATAAACAGACTGCAAATGGTCCAAAATGCTGCAGCGAGGTTCTTGACCAATACAAACTGGCTCACCTGCATTGTCTCCCTGTCCTGTTTAGGGTACGGTTTATCTTGCCTTTTGTTTTTAAAGCACTGATGGCCTCGCACCAACGTACCTGTCTGACATGCTAAAGCCCTACGTATCGCCTGTTGCTCTGCACCCCTTCAATGAACTATAAAATGAGGGGGTATCGTGCTTTTGTACATGCTGTGCCTGTTCTCTGGAATGCCTTGCCTGTTACAATTCACCAATCAACATCCATTGCGGCTCTCAAGTTCCGATTGAAAACATATTTTTATGACTTAGCTTTTAAACCATAAATTGTTTTTTTGCAATTTTTTTTATTGTTCTTATTTGTGTTTTTTATTAGGTTTTATTGATTGCACAATAGCCAGTTTGGCATTTTTTTTGTTTTTATCTTTGTTGATGATGATTGTCTTTTTATCACTTCTTTCCTGTTTTATATGTAAAGCGCTTTGGTCAGCTCCCATGCTGTTTGTAAATAAATAAATTGATAAATAAAGTGGTACGGTATGGACCAACCAAGACTGGTCAATGGTAACTCATCAGCTTTGTTACGATTTAACTTCCTTTTCTCCAAACAACTCTTCAGCAGCTATTAACCAGCTTCTATGGATCTAAACTGTTTGACTTTAGCTACAATACAGAACAGAGCACAAGCATGTGCATGTCTGTCTGGGCGGTCACATAAACTAACAGGTCAGTGAACGACTCTAGGCTACAGCTCAGATGCTTTGAGTATCATTTTTACTTTAAAGTATGGCTCCTTTTTGAGAGAGGTTGACCTTCAGGCTTGTGTTCTGACTTGCAGACCTCAGAATGCTCTGCAGGGTCTGACCCCGCTGGCCTGCTTGTGGCTTCCTGATCTTTAAACTCACAAATGTCCGAGTCAGTTTTACTGCTTGGCAGGAAGCCCCTCAGGTGATGCTCCCAGGTGACCTCATGAGGTGACTCTGTCCCGATTATTACCGTTAATCCTGCAGCTCAGTTAATGAGCTGAAAGAAAACGAGGCAGCGGCACGCTGACCGCAACACAAACATCGCTATCTGGAATTTTGTTTTCAAACTCGAAGAAAACAGATTTGTGACTCCAGCTTGCTAAAACTAACAACAAGAACGCTTGAATGACATTAGTATGTTTCTGTTTTAAGTCAGCTGGACGCTTGTCATTCAAAAGACAGCAATAAAAAACGAACAGAAATAATGCTTTTAATTTGCTTTGAAGAAATACGAGTGAAAGTTCTTCACTAATCAATGCTGCTGAGTGGTCCAAATGTTGATTTAATACTGAAAGTTGAGTCCAAACATGAACACAATTCTAACAAATGAGATGATTTAAATAATAAAAGGGAGCCAAACATGTGCTCGTCAGATGTTTCTCACAAACAAAAAAACGGTGCTGGACAGTAAAGACGAAATCCAGAGTGATGACTAGACAAATTACAGTGATCTCAAACACTGTTTATGATGCAAATACTTCAAGAGTCATGATTTTCTAAAGCTCTGTGGATTTCACGGCTTTTAAAAAGTAAAATAAACCACTGTGCCCCTGTTGGTGCAGCAGACAGAGGACAGGGAGGATTTTTCAGCATCAGTGCCAGTGTAATATCAGATTCATCTACTGGAGTATGGGTAGGACAGCCAACACGTTGTTCTTTTTATGGTACAAATAAAGCTATTTCCACATGTTTCTAAACATCTACTAGAGCCATTCGTGTATAAAAGTTATATGGATGTTTTTAGTAAATCCCTTTTTACTTCTTGTTACTACACAGCAAAATGTTTTATTGTGATGCAGGGCCGGTGCTAGTCATTCGGGTGCCCTAAGCACAAATGCTCTGTGGTGCCCCCCCCCCCCAAAAAAAAAAAAAAATCTATACAAAATCGCTTCTTTAATTTTAAATTGAATGATTGAAATTTTATAAAACATTAAACTAATTTGCCTCAACAGCACCTCACTATTAAAGACATAAATAAAATAAGTTAAAATAATAATACCATCACTATTATTAAGAAAACATCTATGAAATGATTGGAGAGGAATTGAAAATTAAAGGGGACCTAGAATGTAAACCAACATGTTCCTTGTTGTTGTTGAATAAGACAGCTTGGGTGGTCAACAGTAGCATGACAACAAGTCAAAGCCGTGTTTGACCTATTTTTTATGTAAATTAGAAAGTTGAAAAAGGCGAGAGAAAACCTCCTGTTCTGAGAAAGCCTTCCTTAACACGTCATAAGGGGAAGCCACGCCTCCTCAAACCTGCATGTGTCTGAGGCCTTCTGGGGAAACCAACCAATCAGCATATCCTGGCCGAGTGGGAGGGGTCAACAGCTCTTTTCACTGAAGGCCTGAGTAAGGGGGTTTAGAATGGCCTCTATCAGGGCTCCTGGGACAGATGAAAGACAAAAAAAAATTCTTATGCTTTTTGGAGGCTCAAAGCTCTGTTTTAATTGCATTCTAGGACACCTTTAAAAACAGTATAAGGTATTCAAATATTAGGTTTGGCTTAATATTAAGAAAGTGTAACTAAGGCTGATCCTTTAAAGCAGCGTTTCCCAACCCTGGTCCTCAGGGAACACTGTCCTGCATGTTTTCCATGTCTCTGCTTCAGCACACCTGATTTAGATTGCCTCCTCAGGAGGACATCGCATGCTGCAGAGGCCTGTTAATCACTCATTCATTTAAGTCAGGTGTGTGGCATCAGGGAAACACTGGTGTTTGAAAAGTCAACATGGAAAACATGCAGGACAGTGTGCCCTGAGGACCAGGGTTGGGAAATACTGCTTTAAAGTACTGAACGAGACTTTTTGTCCACTACATTTTATTTATTATTTTCTACTCATTCATCTGACTTTACAGAGAGAACTGACCCTTGTTCAAAACAAGTTTTCTTTTCTTGAGGAAGATTTTTTTTAGGAAGAACTTGTTAAAACCAGAAAATCATCTAACTCTCCAGAACTTCTTCACATTAAGTTTTAAACTTTAGATTAACAAACTTTAGCACTGCTGATCTATCTATCTATCTATCTATTAAAAGTTATGAAAGCAAACATGGCTCTGGCACTGGTTCAGGTCTGGCATGAAATGCTAGCAGAAACGTAACGATGACTGATCCATGAATAGTGATCTCCACTTCCTCATATAGTCCCGCGTTGGTGACGTCCGCAGGAAGTCTGTTGCGGGGCATGATGGGTAGTGGAGTCATGAAGCCGGGTAGGTTGATGTAGTAAAATCACAATCGAGACCTGAAGACTCTGGATCATTGATGTTTCTAAACCAGATACCTCCTAGCCTAGCCTGCCAGACTCTCCCTCTGTCTATTCTACACAGCGGAAGAGTCTGGATGGATACTCAGAGGCGGTGAGCGCCATGAGGGGCGGGACTAGCCATCTCAAAAATAACCAATTCGAAAAAAGGCGGAAATGCCGACTTATCGCTGTCATTTTTTAGCTGTAGTCAAAGATGGCGTCAAAGTAGCACTGCAGTTAACCCCAGCTTTTTTTACTTGTTGCTAATAGTAGCGCAAGTAAAGGTGACACCACGATAAAATGTGTTTTTAGTGGGTAAGCACCTTCCTCAGTGAATGAATGCACTGGGGGTGAATGGAGACCCATCTAAGATGGCGGCCGGCCACTATGGCAGCGCCAGTCCATGAGGCGTCTACATATGTCTGTGGGTAGCACAGCGCAAACATGTTTCTTTAGAAGAAAGGCTTTTAGTGCTAATTCTTGTTGTGGTTTTAAAGACATGTCCAAGTCATTTAGAACAGAAGAGAGCCACAGCGAGCTCCGCTTCAGATGCCGTCTTCGTTGTTTATGAGTAACTGAGCGTTGCGGTGTGTGACGTACGCTGCTCAGCGCTGATTGGCTCGGTGAGAACTCTCAGGGGTGGGGTTATTTGATTGGGAGCGTTTCCAGATCCATTGCTTCCCATAAGGAAGCATCGGTATGGCTGGCCAGGATAGATACCTCTAACTTAGCATTTCAATTTTTTTTTTCTCATAAAAAAAATACTTTTTTAAAACACTTGTTTGTAATGAACCTTTGTGTTCATCCTTGTACAAAACAGTTCATCAGCAGTTTGAATATTTACAATCACTCAACAAACGTCCCACATTTCACTCCCTACTTCAGTGACATTGTGATGTTTTTCCAACCCGAGGGAGTGGGGACAGCACAGTGGGTGGTCCTGACTATATGCTGTAATGGGTCTATTGCAAGGTTAAGGGTTAACATCCCTATCAGCGTAGGGAACGTAGTAAAAATATAATGAAGGAAAAACATAAATAATTCCACCAGAAGCACAAGACTGGTCTGTGAAAGGTAAAACCTACAAGGGTATCAACAAGTACCCACAGCTATAAGACCACTGACAAGGTGTACCCATAATGGTGCAACTGGTTCCTTTTTGGGTAAGCTGTTTGACCCAAGACATTCAGAATCGGCACACGAGACTCTGTTTGTAGAATTATAACAAAAAGTGTTTATTAGCAACAAAGGAAGCACCATAACTGAGGTGATGCTGTAAACTCAGCTGGTCCAGGAACATCTGGAAACAGACATAGGTTAGTGCTTGGCTGGTTGTGGTAATAGCACGAGATTGTTCAAGGCTTATGTTCTCACGTAGGTTAGAGAGCTCGAGAGGGGGAAGATGTCAGGTCTGGGTGGTGGTCACACAGGAGGGGGGTCTCGGAGGTTCACAGGACTAGGACTTGTGAGGCTCGGGAAGTTGGGTCCAGGATGGGAGGAGGTGAGCGGTGGAGAGCGGGTCGGTCAGGATGGAGGAGTGAGGCGTGGTCCAGAGGTGAAGTCCAGAGTGTTTATCGTTGGAGAGATGAGGTTAGCAGTAGGTATCCTGGAGGTGAGGTGAAAGACAAAAAAACAGTTGATCATAAGGAACTCGGAGACAACAAGAGAATCACTAGTTACTCAAAAGGTGGCCAGAGACACTCAAGGCAGGTAATAAGCAGGTTGAGTATCATCCAGCAAGGTGTTTTTGTCTCACTCCTCTTTAAGTACTCTGGTTGGTTGATGGTGAGATTGGTCACAGCTGCCCGCTCCTCGGGACCACCCACCTGCAATGGAGCTCTCACAAGGGTTAGAGAGGAGGCCACTCACCTCAGACCATGACAGTACCCCTCAACTCCTAACGAGCTGTAGGTTCAGATCCAGATCTGTCTGTTAGGGTCATCTGATCACCCAGATTCGACCAAACTTTGACTGATGGAGAAAAACACAATTAAAAGTAACTAAAAAGTATGTTTTTCTTCAGCTCTGGTACTGATTCTGCATCCTCACTGAGAGACAAGAGATGTGGAGGTGTGAGAGGAAGACTGCACTGGTGTCTACAGCAGCAGATGAAGATGTGAGGGCACCTGCAGCAGGACTGGTGAGGTACTGGTCACCGTCTCAAACCAGCTGTTAAACTGGTTTAACCATGCTCACCTGCAGCTGCTGTAATAAATACATCAGATTTAAGAGAATTAGTATTTTTCCACTCATCAGACTAAAGCAGGTCATTAAGTTTATGAAATCTACAAACATTTAACCCTTAGATTACTATTTTCTTCTTTTAGATAAATTAGTTTTGTTTTCGTTCTGTTTTTTGAGGAGAGTGTCCAGTTGGCCACATCAACACTCTGTAATTTGCACACCAGCTGTTTGCTGCTGAAAACAAAACCATAGTTTCCCCAACTGTATTTATTTGGTTTTTTACTTCTTATGTTCTAATTGGTGTAATTTAATCTGCCCAAGATCCTGGGATTATTGAGTTTATTTGGTGTCGTCTGGAACATGTTTGACAGATGAGCACTCAAGATAAAATCTCCAAATCCCCTTCCATTCAAATATAAGACTTTTAAAAACACGTGTTTATAAGAATGTTAAACCACATATCAAATACCGGCCCAGTAAGGTCACCATTTGCAGAGTTTTTCCCTTTTTGGCCCCATAATTAAGCACTGAGAATTTTTTTGTAGCATACCTTGTAGTTTCATGAACCTATTAAACAACTTAGCCCGTTCTAATAAATTAAACATGGTGATTATAAAAAAAGTTGCTTTTCCTGAGTAAAAAGTAGTGATCTTTAGTCTGAACAGAGCACCATGTAAGGATAAATCAGTCCGAGGTGATTGAAAGCATCTGGCAGCGTGTGCTGCAGATAAACTGGCTGTCACGCTGCTCTACTCTCAGCGAGGTTTTCCTGAATGTAGGCTAAACATGCATCTTATCCCCTCCACTGAGAGGCGTTCACGTCACTCTGCAAATACACAAAAATGCATTAAAGTTCAAAACAGCCCCTAGGTTTGGCTGACTTCTATAAATGACACATCACTTCAGCACAGGCTAGAACAATCTGAATGGAGCTATTAGATAAATATCCAAGGCAGTTAAGTTTGTTATTTCATTTTTAAATTTAAATAATTCCCTTTTTTGTTTACCCTGTTTGCCCTCGTATCCTGAATTGCACAAAAACTCATGCAGTTATTATTCCTTACCCCTTGTTAATGAAATGAGAACGATATAGAAATGCTTGCTTGAGTTTTTGACTATTAAAAATGACAAAAATTAATTATTTAAATTAAATATGTAAACCATGACATGGCATTTTACATCTTTGTTTCAATATAAATGTAATTATTGTAGAAAATAATTGATGCCATAATTATAATTTATACATCTGAGTGATGACACCCCCCATGGTGCTTCATGACCCACAGAGAGGTCCTGATCCCAGTTCTGGGAACTACTTTACTAACCTGCTTCATTCTAATTAAATAATGAGAGTGTTGTCATGCGATCGTGAGCTGCAGATTCCTGGCAGCAAGGCTCAGACAGGGTGACCAGAATTCACTTCTGTACTTTAAAGTACAGGATCAGTAAAGGTCTCATAAAACCACAGCACCCTGCAGTGTGTTGCTCAAGCCCCACTGCTGGCTTTCTTCATAAAACAGTGCTGTCTGGCTGCTTTGTGCTGATTAATGTGCCACAGTAACTGTGGGAGTTTATGTCAGAAGGTCAGCCTTGTTCAAGATGAGTTATGATCTCTTTCTAAAGTGTAATTAATCATTAAGATAATATAAACACTAAAAATTAAGCATGAGTTTATTACAGTAGGCCTCAAACGTTGTGATACACGGCATTATTTAAAAACGATGTAAACTGCCTCTGGAATAAAGTTAAACGTATTTTATACAGTTGAGCAACTTAAAATAAAGATGTGTATTCTGTTATTTTAGCTTAATCTGTGTGTTAATCCAGCCAAACAAAGATTTAAAGCTGTGGTCCATAGCGTGACGTCATGAAGGACTCAGACGTTTAGATTTAATTAAAGTTTGTAATTGTGGATGATTGGGGGCGTGTCCTTTTGACTGACAGGTGTCCGATGAGCCGTCAGTGCTAGCAGGTTGCTCTAGTGAAGGCCTCAGCCATTGACTCACGTTAAAAGTGTTCGAGCCTAGAGGGCAGAGTGTAGCGGATCCACACAACCACAGCTTTCTGACTGAATGCACCCGCCAACCTCCGTTAGCTTTGGTTAGCTCAGTTAGCTTGTAGCTACATCGTCTCAGAGTTTGTTGGGTATCAATTATCTTCCCCCACCCTCACAGCCCCACTCTCAGCTCCATTTCTGTATTTTCCGAGAGTGACGAGACACGTGACGTGGCCAAGGTGGCGGTGGCGGGAACCACCCATTGGGCTTCAATTCTCGTTCTTCAAAAACAAGTGACGGCGCGAAATGATGGTCCATTTTATACCGCACACACACTAATGGGAGCCTAACCCCTACTGATGGAGGCATCAGTGGTGCTGCACGCAAATCCACACCGGGAGAGTCTCAGCCACAGAGCGGCTTTTCCGCCATCCTCTTTGCTGGACTCGCGAGATCACAAAATCCCTCGAGACTTCAAATGTCACAGTTTGTTTATGCCATCCGTCATTAAACCAAAAAGAAGGAAATCACGTTTGATATAATGTTGTTCCTCTCCACTGCCAGGATTAAACCAATGGAAAACACACTGGTGCACTTCTGGAAGGATGCTGGGAGTAAATTAGTCGTTAGGTCACACGTATAGACGTAATCTACATAAATATGAAATCGCATTTCTGCAAGTCTTTTATTTTGAAAATTACAGGACGTTTTACACTGAAACCGAGTGTGATTTCCTGTCTAGCCCTATGTTAACTGTGGAAATTGATGCTTCCCAGAAGCGGCTTGCAGCAAAAATGGAACCCAATCTTATCTTAGTGGCACTACTTGGTGCTTCTGGGATGTGCCTAGAAATTTCTGCATCGCAGCTGGTTTGAATCACCCCCACAGACTATAATGGATTTGAAGAAGCGACGTTCGTTCTGCTCCGCTGATGCTTCCAGTGAAGTAGGGCCCGGGGTAAGTCTCCTCCCCTTCCGGTCGGCTCATGGGTGCCCTGACAAAAAAAGTGAACAGAGCTATAAAAGTTATTTGGTACACTTTGCCTTACGCCCTGAATCATATGTTTTACTTTAATATAAATGATAAATAATTATGTGTGCTGTCACCTAATTCGAAATTTATTTACTTGTGAAAATTTGTAATTTAAAGGTTGACTATGAAACACGGACACTATGGCG